>BHFT01004421.1:0-24996 GCA_004320025.1 Laticauda laticaudata
AACGGATGACAAGTGTTTTCCTCCGTTTTACATCCTCTTTCCATCCGTTGGTGCAGTGTGACAGGGGCTTAAGGAAAGATTAATTGATGCTATTTGGTTCATGCATCTGGTTCATGAAGAATCCCTAAATTCACTGCTGACAGAACTTTATACCCTTGATCTGTAAAATTGAGCTAGTTAGTTTTTGAACTGCTTGGAGAATCCCATGTCGAGATTTATGTAATATAAATAATGTGTTTATGAAAAGAAATCTTTGATTTTTAAAATTCATTTATTTAGAATATTTCTAATTATGTTTTTCCACTGATATTAGAATATTAGGACAAAGTATTATGCAAATTTATTTTTTTAAATGTAGCATTGCCATTCAGTACATATTCAATTTCCTTTCAGAGTTTGGTGTGCCAGTAGTTGTACTGTACTTGTACCATCAAAATATGTGTATTAATAAAACCAAGTAATATGATAGTTTATATAAATTAATATATGTTTGTAAGGATATATGTTTTTTTAAAAAATTGGTAACATGCTTTATATAGAAATAACAAGTGGTATTTAAATGGATGCTCATAGTTTATTAAGGGCTATTCTATTATATTTTATACTGAGAATCAGCTTCAGTAATATAGAAAATCTACAGATTATATTCTGTTGATTGCAATGACATGTTAATTGACTGCCATGTGAATTTTAAGATTTTTGAAAAAATGAAAGTTCATCAGATTTTTCTTCAGAAACCTAATTATTAGCCAAATGCAGTGTTAATGTTCAGTATTCAGGAATGCTACCTAACAAAAGTTTATATTTTTTGTAGGTAATAGCTCTAGCAGATGCAGCTGAAGAAAACCAAGCCATTATGTTCCAGGCATTCACAAAATTAAAAAGTGCCACCCAGCTGGTAATCCTGCTGATTAGTCTATGGCAAAAACTGAGCATTGACCAAGTTGCTATTCTGGAAGCTACATTTCTGCCATTAACACAGAATACTCAAGATTTGGTAAGAGTGTGCTAATTTTATTTTTAAGCCACAAAAAATATTACCGTTATAAGGGATGGTTTTTCATTTAATTTTCTTTCCTGCATGGAATTTTGAATTAATGCTTTTTATGTTATTGAAGGACAGTGAACTGCTTCAGCCAACACATTTGGAGTGCATTATTAAAGAGCAACTAAAACATTCAGAACATACTGCTTCCTCCATTGTATTCACTTTCATTTATATGAAAAGCTTTAATTTATTTGCAGTGTCCAAGATAAAAATGTGTAATGTCTGGCTTATGGACATAAATTGTGGGCTTATGCTTAGTGGGATAAATTCTTGCTTTTCAGGGAACAATTACAGAAATGAAGAAACTTAAAGAACTACAGAAACATGTAGACAAGACCTTTCAATTATAGCAAGGATGTCAAACTCGCATTGTCACAATGACATCATTGGGGCTTTTTTTCCCCTTCGCTAAACTGGCAGGGCTATTACATGACACGTCCGGCCCATGGCCTGAATTATAGTACCTTCATTGTACTTTCAGGATTATCTTAACCTATAAAAACACTATTACTTGGCTTACCAACTTTCTCTTACATCACTACAAACTGTCCAGGTTCAGCATCCAGATAAGGAAGTATTCTACAGGTTATAGTTCTGTACATTAATTGGGGTCTTCTGACCAACTCCCTATTCAAGTTTTTTTTTTTTAACCTCATGTCAGCAACTTTCTATCACCTACCACCTCAGCTGCCATTTCTTTCATGGTCATCGACTGTTGCTGTATAGATCAGGGGCGTCAAACTCAATTTCATTGAGGGCCGCATCAGGTCTGGTGGTTTACCTCAGGGGGCCGTGGATGTGTGGCCGACTGGGTGGGCATGACAGCTTAAAGCCACTCACTGGGCATGGCTGAATGGATGGAGATGGCCAGCTCAGTGGGCGTGGCCAGCTTGATGCCTCTCCCCAAACTACTGGCATGTTTCCGCTTTGCATTCAGTAGACCGGGCTGAAGCCATGCTGTCCCAATGTTTCATCTTCACATTGGATAGACTGGACTGAAGCCATGCTGTCCCGATGTTTCCTCTTTGCATTGGGTAGATTGGGTTGAAGACATGCTGTTCCATTTATTTTTCTTCACATTGGGTAGATCTGCTGAAGCCACGCAAGTAGATCGGGCTGAAGCCTCGCAGGCCAGCCCCTTATATTTTCCAGGATGGCCCTGTGGGCTGGATTCTACCACATCATGGGCCACATCTGGCCCACCATCCTTAAGTTTGACACCACTGCTAAAGATACACCTTACTTAAAGTCACAGCCATGCTGAAAAAATAATCTGTGACCAAGGTATACATTTACAACTTTTACAACATCTTTGTCTGTAACATCTTTACCATTGTATTTAGAGCATGTAGTGTCTTGTATGTCACTGTTCCCACCCCACAGCAAAGAGATTACTTAAAACATGCAATCTTTTTCTCACCTGCTTTTCTCCACAGTTTAGCACTTCCCCAAAAGACACTGACCTCAAGTTAAGCTCAGCTGTTTGACCTTAATTAGTAGTTTACAACTGTTGCCTGGAGCTGACAAGACTTTAATCATTATCACACTTTGACTTTTGTTTGCTTCCTGAGTTACTTGGGACGCAGAACTATGAATGCAGTAGGATAACAGCTTGTAATAGTATTTTCCTTTCAATGAGTATTTCCAATTGTGTAGTTTTTTTTTCCTCCAATGAATGTAAATACAAACATTAATTCTCTTCCTACTAATTATCCCCGTGTTAGAATGAGTATGCTAAAGCACTGGAGTGGGAGAAAGGGAAAGCTGAAGTAAAATCATAAGTACAGTTGCAGTCATGTGATTTTCCATTTAGCAATCATCACTTACAAACAAGTTGCCATTCTCAGTTGTGATATAGTGTCATTTTGTACAAGTGTGCTGTTCAGACAGTATATAGTTAATTGAGAATTGGGAACTGTCCCCTTAAGGGAATGCCTCATGAGAAATGTCATGTGATCACATCTGTAATCTTGATTGGTCACTGAATTGACCCTTGATTGGGTTGGGGGAGTTTTCTTTATTCTTGCTTGGACCAGCATCGTGCTGGTGTCTTTCCCTTTGCTTCATCGTTATGGGATGAAGGTAACTATATTTTCACACTATGAAGACAACTATGCAAAGATTGGACATTAGATGAATCTCAACATAACTGAATTATACCTTGAGGATGCCTATTATAATCCAATAAAGAAACTTTGTATGGAAGCCTTTGTAGAGTTTAACTGCTTATCCCAAGTATTTGAGAAGATAAATCTTGCTTGGGACAAGACAGTGGAAATACAGCTATTCAGACTGCCCATGAAAGAGTGAAAATATAGTTAAAAGATAAAGGCAAGGTCCCACTGGCCGATGGACACAAAACATATGCATAAAGGACAGAGCGGACGAGCAAAATTTTGGGGGTGGCTCCATCTGTTTTCATCTGCTCCAAAAAGTGGCGAAAATTTGCATAAACAGAATGGAAAAGAATGGACGTGGGTAGTATTTAGCGGAGATGTTAAATGGATGTTTATCGGAAGCCTAGCAGATGAAAGCGGATGGAAGTGAAAGGGTTCCGGGGGAGAATTTTGAAGCGGACGCATAGCGGAAGGGGCGGATGCATAGCGGATGAAGCGGATGCATCACATACGCCTATTAGGAAACAAAGGGGATGCCAATGGATGTATATCGGATGCAAAAGCGTTCACTGCGCATGCAGGGGGGTATGAATTGCATCCGCCTCCACAGTATAAAAGATGCAGCACGCACACAAGAATAGTCTATTCTTGACTCAGAATAGTCTCAGATAGACTGAGTTGATTTAACTTGTTTAATAAAAGTTTTCTTTGCTTAAGACACTTAATAAAGTTACTTGGATATTTTATTTTACTGTAATAAAGTGTTGGAAAAACTTTGGAAAAAATGGTTAAGCCGTTTGCATTGCTTTGAGGATAGATAAGAATAGTTGTGGGATAGATAAAACCTCCAGTGCAACCATAGTGGGGACTGTAATGACAGTCTGTATGACAGCTGCCCAACATATATGGACCCTTATATCACATAAACAATTTATTCATTGATTCAACACAATTTTAAAAAAAACAAAGCTCTTTATTATGCCCTGTTTCATCGTAGAACCCACTCAACATACATGCACAATGCTCCATCAGTGTTTATGCAACAGTCCTCAAGGAAGCATCCATTAATCATCTATCATATCCTGTCTTGCCACTCCACTGCTCCAGCTGGGGAGTTGCACAGTGTTCTCAGGAGGTTGCGCTGCTTCTTCACCTTCATGTGGAAAGCTCTGTTTGGGGCCACATGCTTCCCATCATATGGCTTCCAACGGTGTGGGGAAAGTTCCACCTCTGATACCCATCTTTCTGCAAGTTTTCTCCAGCCTTGTTCAGTGGTGGGCACCTGAGGAGATCTCCACGTATTCGCCAATGATGGCCTCTAACCACTTCTCTGACCCTTGCTGATGCTGTTGTGTTGGCAACCCTCCATGCATACTGCATGTTTCTATATGGTGGTTCCGAGGCCAGGTTGCTGCAGAGTCAGTGCCACCTTCAGTCTGGTCCAGGTTGGGACGGAAGTTGGTGCTAGGTTTGATCAACCTGGGTCTCGGAGGCTTACAATTTCGTCAAACATGGCTGTGGCATCCTTCATGAAGCTGATGGAATGCACGAGGGTCTTTTCATTCCTCAGCCTGCCACCATCCAAGGCATACGGTCCAAACTCCATTCTTCTCACATCCATCCTCAGACCCACAGCTCTTGGACATCTCCTTCCTCTTCCCTTCTGTGTAAACTTGATTACAGTCTGAACAGGTTTTGGGTCTGGTGATGAATGAAGCGCAGCTATCATATGGACTGTTTTCATCATCCAGATGGAGAACAATTGGAAAGATGCTGAAGACCAAGACCAAGGGTGAAGAGGTCTTTTAACACCATAGCTGCTGGGACTCATACTGAGATCCGGATGATTTTCCCCCCTTTTTTATAGAAAATATGGTGTCCGCTAGGTGGTCCTTCTACATATCAGACATACTCCAGGACATACGAGATACATCCCAGATACAAACGGTTTGTCCCTTTTAAATTACTTTATAAACGAGATGCACTACGCTTACATCCTTTCTATTTCCGTGCTACTAACGCTGTGAGACGTTCCATGTACCTTTTGTTACTCCCTCTTTCCGTTTCAGCTGCAGCGGAGTGAGGGAGGGGATGGCCAAAGGATGCAGAGAGAATAAAAGCGGACGTTGAACGGATAATGGACACAGAACGTTTGTTGCCCGTATATGTCGTGGATTACCACGTAGCGGAGGAAAGTCATCCGTTCACAAAGTTTTGTGCAGCTTCAAAAACTTCTGCGCGGATGAAATAGCAGTGGACAGACGCTCGACGGATAGAGCGCTGAAACATGTAAGCAATGAGTACAAAACGGATGCATTAGCGTTTTCCAACGGATGGCAAGCTTTTTTTAACATTTTACATCCTCTTTGCATCCGTAAGTGCAGTAGGACCGGACCTTGTCCCATTTCCTCTTAAGCAAAGTGAAATATGAATTAATCTGAATTCCCAAAGTGAACATGGTTTAATCTGATATCCTAAGGAAAGTGAAAAGATGAGTTTTATTCCTTCTTGAATCAGTGGCAAGAAATTTTAATTGTATCTCAGAGAAGCGGAGAGGAAATGTTGAGCAGATAGAGTTGCACCCATGCTGTCCCTTTCTCTCCCTGCAAGCATTTTAGTTTGGTGTTAAGAAAGTTAAAAGGACCATTTGAATTATTGGGAGGGATCAGAAATCACCCATTTGCAAGAGACTAACAACTAACATCATCTCTGTCTCTCATAGCAATTTCTGTGACTGTTTTGCAAACGAGGCTGATTTGAGTAAGAAGCTGTGTTATCTCTTGGCTCTTGAGTTACTAAAACAAAGAGTTAATTCCCCTCTGTTCATCCTGAAGAAGGAATTCATGCCATAAAGGGGCCCACCTTTACTCGTGTTTATGATGGTAGTCTCCAAGCAAGAGTCATAAATACTTTAGGTTTGGTGATTGAAAGGGATCTCCATGGGCATAAGCCATCTCCATAGAAACGAGTCATAAACCCCCCCTAAAGAGGAAATCTACATCTGTAAGAAGGTAAACTAAACGCAGCCTGTTGTTAACTTTGTTTGCAAAGCTGAAGAAGCATCTCCCTTTACTGGAATTTAGAGGCAATCTCAAGTCTAAGGACACTAGCCTATATTCCTCAACAAAGGGAAATTGCCTGATCAGTTTGCTCCAAGCAATTAATTAAAATCACAGCATCCTTTGGTGACTACTCTTCATAGCATAACTGCCTAAATTTAGCCACCCACCTGCAGCACCACTCCATGGTCAAGTAGTGAATTTCAGAGGAGTTTCCTAAATTCAGCTACCCGCTTGCAGCACCACCCCATGGGCAAGTAGTGAATTTCAGAGGAGTTTCCTAAATTCAACTACCCACTTGCAGCAGCACTCAGTGGTCAAGTAGTAAATTTCAAAGGAGTTTCCTAAATTCAGCTACCCGCTTGCAATGCACCCCAAGTGGTCAAGTAGTGAATTTCAAAGGAGTTTCCTAAATTCAGTAACCCACTTGCACCGCAGCCCAAGGGTCAAGCAGTGAATTTCATTGGAGTCTCCTAAATTTAGCTACCCACTTGCAGCGCACCCTAGTGGAAAAAAGGGAATTGTACAGAAAACCGCTAAATTTTCCAAAATTCACCTTTTGCCAATCTAAAGCATGTCAGCATCTTCAGCCATGACAGATATCTCTGATGTACCAGAGGACTCGAACCCTCCACCCACCCTTGATGTAAACGTGGAGCTTGTTCCCAAAACCCAGAATTGGATGTCCAAACTTCCGAAGAGGCAGAGGTACCTCAGAAAGCCTACGACCTCAGATAGCATAGAAAACCTACTGAAGCCAGGTAGTTACACTTGAGGGAGGATTGGACTGGCAGTATCAACGCTATACAGACTCATGGTCAGAGCTGGTGAAGATCTGCGATGCCCCCATACGCAAGTTATCCTTCGACAGCATCTGTTCATTGGAGATTGAGATAGATGACCTTCTTGCATGGTGGAGAGACAGCGAAAGTTCCCTCAAATCCATCCAGTCGAGGCTGGGTGACTCAAAGCTCCAAGAGTACATACAATGCTTTGAGGAGCTAAACAAGGAACATGAGGACTACATTCAGAGAGGCAAAGACTTCCTCCAGGCCGTGCTCCATGATGCACTACAGTTGGAAGAAGTGTCCTGCCTCCCACTATTCTAAGAAAGCCTCCTCCCTCCATCCTAAGCCAGCTAGATCTCAAGCAGTTTGTAGTGTCTCACGGCAATTCTCAGCCGCTAGCTCTTCTCATCCTTCTAGAGCAACCTCCTGTTGCAGTGATGCATCGAAGGCCTCAAAAGCAGTGAGTTATGCCAAATGAGCTATAGAAGCTCAAATTGAAGTAGCAGAGGCAGATTTATGTGCAACAACGTAGGTGACACAGCAGAAGGAGGCAGTAGCAGCTCAAGCAGCAGAAATGGCCAGCCAACAGGTAGAAATGGCCAAAGCCCAGGCCCAATTGTACTTGCTTGAACAACAAAGGGAGACAGCAGCAAAGACAGCATAGGCCGCAGCATTGTAGAAGGCGGCCAACACCTCCTTCCTCAGCTTCAACCTTGGAGAGTTGGAAAGAGAGAGCCCAGATAAATGTGTCAAGGCCCATGTGGAGGACCAGTACTCATTATGGCACAAGCAGGTGGAACCGGCATAGTTAGTCAGCAGTCTCCCAAAACCAAAGGATCGAAGGGGAGAATCTCAGCCACAGGCTCTAGATGAAAGTCCAAAAACTGACATTGTAAGACCTAAAACTCAAGATTCCATTCCCGAAAACAGAAAACCTACCCCAATGTCTCAAGACCTACAGGGCAAGCAAATTATCCCACCAGTAACAGCGAAGATTTCTCAATAGGTAGGCATGCAAGCAGCCACAATTGGCACATTCAATCCACAAAAGGAAGAAGTGCACTTCATGATATCAACGTGCACCGTACCACGAAGCACGGCAGGGAGGAGAGCTACTGGATTCTGTATGGTGCCATTAGATGGGAGTTCCCATCTAATGTTACAACTGCCTGTGTTAGAATGGGATGAGATACCAGATGACTGCAATCAGATTGCAACACCAGAGGTAGCAAGTAACATACCTCACCTGAAGCACATGGCTCATCACTTTCCCACTCTAGATCCAGTAGCCGAGATTCTGCTCTTGTTGGGAGTAGATGTACCTGACGCTTTCATTCAGAATGAAGTAGTCAGGCCCAAAAGGCTCCCTATTTGCCTTCAAGACAGCCCTAGAATGCGGAATCACAAGGATAGTCTGCATCAATTGGCTGCAGGGCCTATCCCAGGAAAATGTCTTCGCAACATCCATTCCAACAATTTTCCGACGCCCTTTGGAACCGTTGGAAGCAAGGATACCTGTCCACCCTACAAGACTGCCATAAGTGACCAGCACACTTTCACCAAGTAGCTCTACACCAGACCGGTCACTGACCTAGTGTTGCTGCAGAGAATGGCTGACCTCGAAGATTGAACCTCAAGCTTTGCATGCTTTGTATCTACCTCATTGCATTGTTTGATGCTATATTACTATTTACGGTTTATCTTAGTTGTTTATTTTAGTTGATAGATAGTTGGTAGTAGAATTTATAATTCCAGGTGGGGATTGTGCTGTTCAGACAGTATATAGTTAATTGGGAATTGGGAACTGTCCCCTTAAGGGAATTCCTCATGTAAATGTAGTTAATGCCTCATGGGAAATGTAGTTCATGTCATGTGATCACATCTGTAATCCTGATTGGTCACTGAATTGACCCTTGGTTGGGTTGGGGGAGTTTCCTTTATTCTTGCTTGGACCCCAGCATCATGCTGGTGTCTTTCCCTTTGTTCCATTGTTATGGGATGAAGATAACTATATTTTCACATTATGAAGATGACTGTACAAAGATTGGACATTAGATGAATCTCAACATAACTGTGAATCATACCTTGAGGATGCCCATTACAATCCAAAAAAGAAACTTTGTATGGAAGCCTTTGTTAAGTTTATCTAAATGTCTTTATATTCAGCCAGCAATTTAAAAACAGAACAACAAGGATTGCCATTAACTTGTCAAGTATAATTTGCTGCTTGGAGATCATTTTCATTCCTTCAAAATTCAAAATATACAATTATTTGGGAAGTAATTGGAGGAGCATTTTAGAAATTTGTATGGGAGTTTATTTATTTACAAGACTTATATAGTCACCTATCTTATTATAATGATTCTGAATGGCTCAAAGTATTATTAAAATGTGGTTCCCCAAGACCAACATTCTCAAAGCTCGGCTCCCATCCTAGCCCAATGCTTGGGATGAGAACTAGTTGTTCATGGATTTTTAGAAAGCTCCCTCAGATCTCAGGTGGGAGGCTGTTCCAAAGGGCTAGGGTTACTACCAAGAAGGTGAGTGATATGGGATGGCTGGGTTGGTCATTGAGAATGCAAATGCGAGAGATATGTGAAATAGTATAATTGAAACAAATGCCCTATAATACATAAATCTTTGAACCCAAGAAAATAAAAAAAAAAGAAATATATATATATAGAAAAATGTAAAGTTGTAGATAATGATATAATTGGAAAAAAATTAAAACAATAATTGTGGTTTGCTTAAGGAACAGCTTTATGACTTTTTAAAACATAAGAAGAAGTGAGGATTCTGTGCTGGGATTTTCTTTAGGCTCAGTAAGTTTCCACGCAGACCTTCAATTCCAAGTATATTTTTCACCAATGCCAGATCTCTGACTAATAAAATGGATGAATTAAGGCTACAGATTGAAAAGACTAAATTCATCAAGAACTGCTGTGTTTTGCTAATCACAGAAACTTGGCTTCATTCACGTCATTCGGCAGATGCAGCTGTTGAGCTGGAAGGCTACATAGCTCACTGGAGGACAGGAGTAGAGATTCGGCAAAAATCAAAGGAGGAGATTTAACCCTTTATGTGAACAAAAGCTGGTGTATCAATACAAAGACTGTAGACAGCCATGGCTCCATGAATCTGGAGTAACATGACTTCTTAAATGTAGACCCATATATCTTCCATAGGAATTCACAGCGTGGTTTTGATTATTGCAGTGCATATCCAACCTGATGCTATTACTACCACAGGCTTTGGGATTCTTGTATAACATTGTTGTAATCAGCAGAATAAGTATCTGATGCTGTAACATATCATAGCGGGGGACTTTAATCAAGCTGATTTTAAAGGACCTGTCACATCGGCGCGACGGATGGCAAAAAGTATGTAAAAAGGACACAGCGGATGAGAAATGTTCCATCCATTGTTTATCCGCTCTCAAAAAGTGCCCCAAATTTACATATAACAGAGTGGGAACAACAACGGAAAGGAACGGACGGGGAGTGGACATAGCAAGGATGTTAAGCGGATGCTCCACGGAAACCTAGCGGATGGAAGCGGATGACACATCGGCAGGACTTCCGGGGGAGAACACCGAAGCAGACGTGGAGCGGAAGGAGCGGATGCAGAGCGTATGCCTAGCGGATGACACGGATGCATCATGGATGCCTAGCGGATGCGCTAGCAGATGCTAAAGCGTTCACATGCGCATGCGGGGATGCATTGCGTCAGCCCCGCAGATATAAAAGGATGCAGCTTGCAAGCAGGTCACCATTCAGAGAAAAAGACCTGCTGCCCGACACATCTCCAGCCAACAACCATGGGGAAGAAGAGGAAGCCTGTTGCCTACTCCTGGCCAGCCGGCAAGAAGGACAGGGATACCACCCATCCCCTGGCACTGACTCTGATTCCTGGCTGGGTGCTGCTGCTGGGGCTGACTCTGCTGTGGCTGGGGCTTCTGCTGGTGCTGCTCCTGGTGCTGGTGCTTCTGTGGTGCTTACTCTGGCTGGTGCTGCTCCTAGTGCTGGGCGTTTCTGGCTGGTGCTTACTCTGGCTGTGCTGCTCCTGGTGCTGCTGGTGCTGCTGGTGGCTGCTGGTGCTGCTAGCACTGCCTTTTGCTGCTGCTGCTGGTGGTGGTGTGGTGGACCAGCCCTAGAACCTCAAAGCCCTTCTGATGAGGGCCCAGAAGGCCCTGCTAGAGGGAGGAAGAGGCAAGCATCACGCGATAGAAGAGAGACAGTACTCCGTCGAGAGAGACTGATGAGGATGAGGTGGGCTCGAATGCTGAGGGAGAAACGAGTAGCGCTCTGGCAGAAGGACACAGGCTCTATCGAGACACCAAGCGGAAGCAGGCGGCTTGGAGAGAGAAAGGCGGAGAGCTGGGCTACAACTTCGGAGTTCTCCTCGGGTGGTGGAAGCACATGCACACCTGGTACGGGAAGCTGCAGCTGAAGAAGGTCTGCCAGGCCGCAGTCAAGCTCGACCGGGAGCGCGGGAGACCTAGGTGATGGCCAAGTGCAGCTTCTTGAGGGTGAGGTCCCACCAACCGAGGAGCAGCCCTCTGTCAACCCTCTCTCTCTAGGCAGCCCACAGAGAGCCAGTCCTCTTCTGGCAAGAGTCAGCTCCTGTGTCAGGCAGGTATCTGTGGAGCGCCCCAACGACAGAGACCCCCCCCCCACGACAGCTGCACTCCCCGTGGCGGAGCGTGTGGAGGACCCCTGATGCAGTTGGAGCAAGGAGAGGCTGCTGCCACCAGAGACCAACCCACCCCCAGCTCCACCTCCAACAGAAAGAGGCAGAGCAGGGCAGACCAAGAGGACAGAGCCACACTGTCCTACCTGGTGATCAAGGGACACCATCAAAAGCAGCGTGATTCCTCTCTCAGCTGGTACACACCAACATACCATCCTCTAACAGAAAGCCCTTCCTCACCTACGTCAACCAGACCCTCCTGGACATGTCCAAATTGTCCAATACCAAGGTGATAAAGGAGAGGATCACAGGTCTTCTGCACAACCCTCCAGGCCCAGCTGAACCTGCTCCGACCCAGTCCAAGTCTGCTCCTCCACCCCAAGTGATGTCACAGCCCTTCCAAGGCTTTCACAGGCCCATCACCTTCCAAGGTTACGGCTACCAGGAGTTCCAGCAGCAGCAGGCAGCCTTTCCGCAGTCCAGGCACAGGTTCATCCGTACGACACTGATGCCACCGACACCCGTCACAAATGCGACTGACGCCACAGATGCACCGACGGCACAGATCGCCACCGATGCCTCACCTCACTCACGCTGCGCACCGAGACAGCCCCACTACACTCCTCTTCCTCCACCCCACAGCCAAGCCCGGCCTCAGAACATCTGTCATCGGTCTTGGGACTGACACCCCATTGTCATGGAGGAAGGGGCTCTCAACATCAAAGGACTGAGCCAGCTTCTCTGAGAGCTTCCTCCACACACATCCCCTGTTGTCTCTTCAGGGCCAGGCACCGCAATGGCCCTCAGACCAGCACTCCAGCAAGCAACCACCTCCACAGCACCTGGACCCCTTTCACCCTGGAGACTATCGGCATGCCTCAAGAGTGACTGAGAAGAGTGCCAGAGAGCTGGGTTGCTACCTGTTGACTTTATCTTTCTTTGGGACACTTGGGTTCATTTTGGGCTTTTACAGTTTGTTATTAATAAAGATTATCTTGGCCTTCACACAACACTTGGTTCAGTTCTTTTATTAAATACAAGTCTTGTGGAAACTTTTAGGAAATGTTTAAACCTTTGCATGCTTGTGGGGGATGGGTAAGGGATAGCAGTGGAATGGGCAGAGGTATCTGTGGGATGGTGTAAATATCTGTGGGATGGGTTAGAAATAGCAGTGGGATGGCATGGGATACCATGTGGGATGGGTTAATAGCTGTGGGATGGTTAGGAAGCAGTGGGAGGGCAGGATACCTGTGCGATGGTAATAGCTGTGGATCGGTATCGTTATGGAGGATGTTCAGTAGGGATTTATCGCTTAAGGGCAGGGATGAGGAGCTGTGGGATGGGTAAATAGGCTGTGGGATGGGTCGGTTCATGCAGCAGTGGGATAGATAAACCCTCCAGTGGCAAGCATAGTGGGAACTGTATTGGTCCACCCTCCCAGGTGCCGCACCTATGGTCCTTTATTATCAATAACAATTGTTAATCATTCATCAAAAAATCAGATTTCAAACATAAACCAACTCTTTATTAATGCCCTATTCATGTAGCGGTTTCGTACTGGCAGACAGCTAATACTCTTATCATAGCCACTGTGTGCAATAGGACTTACTCACGTGCATGGTGCGAACGCTCGCTATCAGTGACTGCTGAGCTATCCGCCCACTCGGAACTCTGACATCGACAGCTGGGGAGTTGCACCGATGTTTCAGGAGGTTGCGAAGCTGCTTCTTCCCTCACGTGAAACTCTGTTGGGGGCCTTGCACAGTCCATAGTATCTATCAGGTTCGCCCTTTGCCTCCATTTCACCAAGCTCGCTGTCCCGCATTGCCTTGTTGGTGGTCCACGAGCCTGTTCTGCAAACATCTGGTACGGGTGCGCATGAGATTGTGGCAGGATGCAGCAAGCTTCCACGATGTCCTCAACGGTCTCTGGGTTGATGCATACAGTGGCTAGGGAAGTACCTGGAACCTGTGGCGCAGGATGCCAAAGGCGTTCTCCACACCCGCCTTGCCGGCTGGACAGCCTGTTGTTGAAGATCCCTCTCTTCATGGGTGAGGCACTCTGGAATGCGTAGGGGTTCATGAGGTAGGTTTGAGGGAAGAAAGGAGTCATCCCCACACGATGAAGTAGGGCACATTCTTGTGTGTCGTATGGCGGGGGTCCGGGATCTGGCAAGCCGCATGATGAGTTGCGTTCGGGCAGCCCCTACTTGAGTGGACTGGCGTTGTATACCTGGGCATCTGAAGGCTGACCATTTGACGTGAAGCATCGATGTTACATGAACTTGTAGTCAGCATCGCCATAGGCGAAGAGGATGATGCTGATGAAGCCCTTGTAGTTGTGATAAGTTGGACCCCGGACTTGGCTTGGAGGCCTTTGCAGGCCACGTGCTTGCCATATATTGGCTCGCAATGGTGTGGGGGAAGTTTCCACTTCTGATACGCACTGCTCTGCAAACTTTCTTCCAGCTCTTCTTCAGTGGAGGGGGCAGCTGGAGGAGCTCTGCAGGTATTCTTCGATGATGGCCTGCACCAACTTCTCTGACCACAATGCTGATGGTGTTGTGTGGCACCCTCCAGGCGTACTGCATGCTCCTGTACATGGTCCCGGAGGCCAGGTGGCGCAGAGTGAGTGTCAGCCTCAACCCAGGGTCTAGGCTGGGCCGGAAGTTCGTGTTTGCCTTGGTCAACTGGGTCTCAGCCACTCCACAACTTCGTCAAACATGGCTGGAGGGCATCCTCATGAAGTTCCTGGAATGCACGAGGGTCATTCGTTCCTCAGTCTCCACCATCAGCTTGTTATTACAAGTCCGTACTCGGCTCTTCTCCGGGCGATCCATCTTCGACCGGCAGACACTTCTTGATGCCTCCTTATTCTTCGCCGTAGAACAGGTGAAGAGCCTGTAGGATGGCTTCGCACTGTTGTAGAATGATGGTGGCTACCAAAAGGAGTGTGGACGATCCATGGTGGAGATGACTGGATGCCTGGTGTAAGAGCAAGAGCAGATTTGAAAGGCTGAAGAGGTCTGCACAGCAGGGCTGCTGGATCTTAAAGTGAGAATCCAGGTGACTTCTCCCCCTTTTTATAGGAAAATATAGGTTTCCACTAGGTGTCCTTTTGCATCTCTAGGCATCCTGAAGACATCCTAAAATATCCGAGATACGTCCCGTATATGAAGCGTTTTTTTTCCGTTTTAATGCTTTATATGCGAGCTGCATCCGCTTTCATCCTTTCTACGTCCGGTGCTACTACACTGGAGTGTCCGTTCCGCGTCCAATATTCACTTCCTCCCTGTGTCTGTTTTCCGCTGGAGCGGATGTGAGTTGCGTTGATTGCGCAGGCGGATGCCTAGGCGGATATAGCGGACGCTGTTAATGGATGAAACGGACCTATAACGGATGTCTCCCATATGCATAGTGGATGTATAATGGACGTGTTGGATATTTTATCCGCTACTAAAAGTTTTGTGCAGCTCAAAACTTTTTGAGCAGATGAAATATCAGTAAGACGGATGCTGGAACGGATAGAGAGTATGAAAAACGGACGCAGTCAGTACAGAACAGATGCATGCGTGTTAACCAACGGATGGCAAGTGTTTCTCTCCGTTTTACATCCTCTTTCTATCCGTTGGTGCTGTGTGACATGGGCTTAAAAGAAGTGCTGCCTAAATTCTATCAGCATGTTAAGTGTGCTACTGGAGGAGCAAACATATTGGTCAAAGTATATACCAACATCAAACATGACTATAAAGTTATACAATTAGACCATATGTCACTGCTTTTATCACCAGCGTAAATCCCTCTTTGGAGACAGGCTCTGCCTTTAATAAAGACAGTGAAATCTTAGCCAGAAGATGCTTCCCAACAACTTTAGGATTGTTTTGAGAACCCAAATTGGGACATCTTTTACCACCTTGACCTAGAGGTGCACACTGCAACTGTTCTGTGCTATATCAAACACTGCACATATACTATCACTGTGGATAAATGAATGTATCCCAATCAGAAACCCTGGATGACCAAGGTAGTCCAGCGCCTCTTGCATGACAGGACCAAGGCCTTTAGGTCCACTGATGGAGCAAGATACTGTGTTTCCAGAGCTAATCTGAAGTATTCAGAAGGCCAAGACTGATTATAAGAGGAAGATTGAGGATAATTTTTATAGCAATAACATGAGGCAAGTGCAACGAGGGATTCAGCAAATTACAAACCATGAACCTACCTATGTCATCCCTGCTGAGGGGGATGCTTCATTGGCTGAGGAACTGAATCATTTCTTTGCTTGCTTTAAAGTGTAGACATTGATGACAGATGAAATACAACTACTAGCCAATTGTAGCCCTTACCTCATTGTGGAGGAACAGGAGATGAGGAGCATTCTGAGAGATGTGGACCCAAGAAAGACTGCTGGTCCTGATGGTATCTCTGACTGAGTGCTAAAGACTGTGGTGATCAGTTGGCTAGAGTCTTTACCAGGATCTTCAATTGGTCTTTATCTCAGTCCACTATTCCATCTTGTTTGAAGGCTTCCATCATTGTTCCGCTGCCAAAGAATAACCTCAACGATTCAATAACCTCAGTGATTACAGACCAGTGGCACGCACTCCTGTCATCATGAAGTGCCATGAGATGTGTCTGCCGGCACATCATTTTTGGTCTTCCGCATACATTTGATAAACACCAGTTTGCATAAAGAAAAAATAGATCTACAGAGGACGCTATAGCCACTTTTCTGACTCTTCTAGAACAGCGGGGGGGCTATGTGAAGATGCTTTTTGTGGATTTTAGTTCTGCGTTTAATACAATTCTTCCACATAGACTAGTGTTTAAACTTCTGGATTTTGGACTTTCTAATTCAATCTACGTTTGGATTTTGGATTGCCTGTCTTATACTTAAACCAGTCCTTATACTTTCCTTAAAAGTTGGGGATCCAGTTTTTTCACCAACAATTTTCCTTGAGCTAGTTGAATTGGAAAAACAAGATGCAGAGACTGTATGTTCTCCAGTTATGGAAAGTTTGAATAATGTTGGGTTTACAAAGAACTATCTAGAGAAACATTTAGTAAGATTTTGCTCCGATGGTGCCAGTGTTATCCTTGGGAGAAAATCTGAGGTAATCACTAGGATAGCCAAAGACTTTCCAAACATCATAATATGACACTGCTTAAACCATAGTCTCCAATTTGTTTTAGATGATTCTATTCGGAAATAAAGCAGGTAAATCATTTAAAAGTATTTATTGGTAAGATATATTCTATTTTCCATCAATCCAATAAGAACGTAATTGAACTTAACAAAATTTCCAAACAACTTGAGATTGAAATTATAAAGATTGGTAGAGTTTTTGGACCAAAATGGGCTGCCGGTAGTTTAAGGTCAACCCTAACTGTGTGGCATGCTTATCCAGTGCTACATCAGTTTTTTTGTTCAAATAAAAAATACTCCAGGTATGGCTGCCCATCTTGAAAATACATATTTTCTCACAGATTTGGCATTGATGATTGATATTCTAAATGAAAATTCTCTTCTTTTTAATGTACTGCAAGAGAGAAATGTAGACATCATAAAGGCTGAAAAACTTGTGGTAGGATCAATTAAATCATTTGAAATGCTTAGAAAGGAAAAGGGTGCATATAAAAAAAGGTTGATGGATTAATTACTTCGGAAACCTTCAAAAATATAAATTTTGTACAAAATCATCGATTTGTACAAATTGATTTGTGGGACTTCCTTGGGAAAAACTTTTAGAAAGTATTGTAAATAATTTGAAGAAAAGATTGATGGATTGCAAATATTGAAAAACAGGTAGCCAATTTAAAGACACTGATAAATTAAAATTTCTCAATTTTTTGAAGCCAGACTACTGGAACATTGAAGAAGTGGTGGTTCCATGAAGAGCAGCTGCATTTGGT
Source organism: Laticauda laticaudata (assembly GCA_004320025.1). Lineage (NCBI taxonomy): Eukaryota > Metazoa > Chordata > Lepidosauria > Squamata > Elapidae > Laticauda > Laticauda laticaudata. The sequence continues at coordinate 17,614 of BHFT01004421.1, forward strand.
GAAATTTTCCATTACAAAATTAATATTAATAATTATTGAGATTTTATAGAAAATGTGTTGAAAGATTCATAAAAATATGCAATTCCTGACAGCATTAAAAAAGCTAGAGATATTGTCAGGACAATTGCAGTCAGTTCAGCAGAAGTAGAAAGAGGTTTCTTCCAAAAAGAACATAATTTGTTCAGAGAGCAAAAGTCTCCTAATGGCTCCCAATGTAACTACTAACCTACTGATTATTAATCTAATTGGCCTACCTCTGCAAGAATGGGACCTGTAGTAAAAAAAATGGTTGCGAGCACATCACACAGCTGATGATGCTTGTGTAACACAAAAGAAAACTGCAAGTGAGGATGTCAATAAAAAAACAATTTGGCAATACTTTAAATAACAGTTTTTGGCACCAGACTTGAGATTTTGGGCTTGGACAATGTTGAACTAAGCCACCTACGGTTAGACTTAAGCGTAGCACAGCACACAAAATTATCTGATACAATGTCCTACCAGTCAATGACTACTTCAGCTTCAACCACAACAATACAAGAGCATACAACAGATACAAACTCAATTTAAACAGCCTTCAAACTCGATTGGGCAGAAAGCCACAACTTTCACACAGAGTGATCAATGCCTGGAAATGCACTATATCTGACTCTGTTGTTTACATCTTCTTAACTTCCACTCCTTTTAACCTCAAACTAACCCTATTGACCTCCACCCATTCGAAGAGAGGTCTGTTAAGGGGCATTGCATAAGTGCACCATTGTAACCTACTGCCCTGTCCTAGTGTCCCCATTTATTTCGTATCTAATTTCTGTATTTCTTACTCATCTTATACTGTATACCTTATTTTGTACAGTGATTGATACCATCAAATACAATAAATAAATAAATTTGGCAGGCAATAACAGGGGAGGTTTTGAACCTGTCAGCTGTTTGTGTCATTTTTTGTACTGTGCCCTGGGTTATCACAACACCAATCCTAATCCAGAGTTGCTGTTACCATAACCCAAGGACCTACCTGTACATATTAATTTTGTGCGACTCTTCCAATGATTTAAAACTCAAAATGTAAAAGGTTTATATGAATCCTTAATAATTGTGTATTTGTAATGCCATTATTTGGTTTTCAGATCCAAGCAATTTGAATAAATAACCAAAAGCTATTTATGGCTGCATGTGTGTGCATGTGTGGTGCACACACGTACCTATGTATTCTACACATTCACACACACAAAAAAAAAAAAAACACCCTATATTGATCCATGTTACTTACTGAAACACATATCTGGAAGCCACATTCATCTCTTGAGCTTTTTTTTCTCTTTGGCCGTTTTAAGTTATAATACCAGCAGTAAAGCTCATGTCACACTGCACCAAACGGCATGCAAAGTCCGATGTAAAACGGACAAAAAAAGCGTTCCTTACCCAATGGGAAAACGTCGATGCAATTCCGTGTGTACCCACTGTACCTGTCGAGCATACCGTGTACCTGTTATTCTGGTCGAGCCAATCCATCTACTGCCTTATTTCATCCGCTCAAAAAGTTTTTGAAGCTGCACAAAAATTTTTGATAGCGGATGAACTTTCCGCCGCGTTTATAATGATAATTTGTGACACCACATACGGACAACAAACATTCTACTGTCCGTTTGTACAATCCGTTACACAATCCGATTCTATTCCTCTCGGCATCCTCTGCCCATCCATGCAATCACATCCCTGCAGCTGAAAATGTAAAAGAGGGAAGGAAGCGGAAAGGTTCGCGGGGAACGTCCACACAGCATTTAGTAGCACGGACATAGGGAAAAGGTGATAGCGGATGCAGCTAGAATATAAAGCATTCAAATGGACAAAACGTTCTGTAATGGGATGTTATCTTGGATATTAGGATGTCTGGAGGATGTCTAGAGTATGTGGAAGGACACATAGCGGAAAACCGACATTTTCCTATAAAAGGGGAGGAAATCACCGTGGATCTCACAACATCAAGTCCAGCAAGGCCCTGGTGTGCAGACCTCTTCACCCCTTGCTCTTGTCTTCCACATCATCCATTGATGATTCCACCATGGATATCGCGACACTCGGTTTTGGTAGCCGCCATCATTTCAACAACCAGACCAAGCCTTCTTCAGACGTTTCACCTTTGCCACCGGCTACCCGTGTTGCAGAACAGAGGCTGTGTGGACTGCCAACAAGGCAATGGCGCGACATGGAGCCTGGTGAATGAAGGGCAAGGACTAAACCTGATAGAGACTGTGGATGATGCCAAGGCCACCAAAGCAGCTTCACGTGGAGGGGAGAAGCAAGCGGCAACCTCCTGAAAACACTGCGCTGAATCCCCGCGGAGCAGGTGGAGTGCAAGACCAGGATGATAGATACTTAATGTATGCTTCCTTTAGCCTGATCTCTATCACACTTGATGAGATTGTGCCTATGTATGTTTGAGTATAGCCTTAAAATGAATACGGGCATTCAATTAAACAGTTTTGTTTTATGTTGAATGTTGTAGTGATCAAATGAATTAAATTGTTATTGATAATTAAAGGGCCATATGTGTGGGCAGCTGGAGGTGGACGCATAACATCCCACTCATGCTTTGCACTGGAGGATTTATCTATCGCCACAAGCTATACCTTATCCATCCCACCAACTATACCTTATCCCACTAGCTATCCTTACCCATCCAAGCTATCCTTACAATCCCAGAAGCATGCAAAGGCTTATACCCTTTTTTCAAAGTTTTTCCCCAACACTTTATAAGTAAAAAAAAATGAACAAGTGTGTGAAGCAAAGATAACCTTTATTAATATCAAACTCGTATGAACTCTTATTAAAAAGGCAAAAAAATGACCCAAACTATAAGTGTCTAAGCAAAGATAAGTTGAACAGGTAACAATTCAGCTCTGGCGCACTCTTCTCAGTCACTCTTGAGGTGTGTGCCCATGGTCTCAGATGTAAAGGGGCAGGGATTGTGGAGGTAGCTGTCTGGAATGCTGGGTCGAGGCGCATTGAGGTGCCTGCGCCCGAGAGGAACAAACAGGAGATGGTGTGTGCAGAAAAGCTCTGCTGCTGACTCAGTGTCCCCTGAGGTTGAGAGCCCTCCTCCTAGGATCCTGGGATTGTGAGGCCCAAGACTGATGACAGATGTTCTGAGGAAGGGCTGCTGTGGGGTGGACGGGAAATGCAGGAGTGTTAGTGGGGCTGGTCTGGTCTGCAGCTGGTGTGAGGTGAGGCGTCTGTTGGCATGCGAGGAACCTGGGTCTAGGACTGGGAAGGGCTGCCTCTGCTGTGCAGATAGTCCTGGGTAGTGGTAGGTTTGGTAGGCGAGGGCGCTGCCTGAAATCCGTGGAGGGCTGTGACATCGCCTGGGGTGGCAGGAGCAGACCTGAGATGGGTAGGAGCAGGTTCAGCTGGGCCTGGAGCGGGTGGTGACAGAAGAGATGTGATCCTCTCCTTCAATCGCCTGGTACTGGGGCCTTGGGCATGTACATGAGGGTCTGGCCCTCGTACGTGTGAGAAGGCTTGGGTTCTCGATGGATGGTATGTTGAAGTGGACCAAGCTGGGCAGAGGAGATCTGTGCTGGCTTTATCTGGTGTCCCTGATTTCCAAGAGGACAGTGTGGCTTCTGTCCCTCCGGTCTGCCTCTCTGCCTGCTTTCTGTGGACTTGGAACTGGGGGTGGGGGTGGTGTTGGTCTTCTGGTGGCTGCTCTCCTTCCTGCTCCATCTGCAGACAGGGATCTCTCCACCATCCTCCGGCAGTGGATGCCAGCTGTTCGGGGGGTCTCTGTTGTGGGCCTCTCCAAAGACACCTGCGCTGGACAAAGGTTAGCTGTCTCCCTGACTTGACACGAGGAGTGGGCTCTCTGTGGGCTGTCTGAGGGAGAGTATGCACTGACAGATTGGGGGCTGCTCCGCATCGGTTGGCGGATTTCACCCTCCAGGAGCTCTGCAGCCTTGGCCGATGCATACGGTCTCCCGGTAGTGAGTCCTTGACAGCGGCGCTGGCCGGTTTTCTTCAGCGTGTCAGCTTGCCCATACTCGAGTGCTGCATTGATCTTACCACCATCCCAAGGTATACATCTGAGTGCTCGTTATAGAGGCTGTGCCCTTCCTCCACAGGTAACCGTTCCCTCAAGCCATTCAGCCACCTCCTCTCTATGGTTCTTCGGGAACATGTGCTAATCCTGGTTTTCCTCTTCCCCTTCATCCTTGCCTTGGCTTCTTCCCTCCCTCTGGCAAGGGGCTTCAGGGTCTTCAGCAGCAGGGCTTTCGAGGCCTTGGGGCTGACGTCCACCAGCAGCAGCCAGCGCAGCAAGAAGAAAGACCACGCCGAGTAGGAGAAACACCAGCAGCCACCAGCAGGAGAAGCAGAGCAGCCATAGCAGGGAGAAGCACCAGCCAAGCACAGAAAGCACCAGCAGCAGCAAGCAGCAGAAGGCACAGCAGCTTCAGAGTCAGCGCCGGGGGGGTGGATGGTTGCGCTTCTGGTCCTCCTTGCATCAGCGGTTTGGCAGGAGTATCAAGGCTCCTTCTTCCCCATGGTGTTTTTCTTGCAATGACTGTCTCTGGGCACAGTGTTTCCTGCCCTGAATGCTGACTGCTTGCGAGCTGCATCCTTTTTATACCGCAGGGAGTTATGCAATTCCATCTCCCCGCATGCGCAGTGAACATTTTGCATCCGCATGCATCTGCTTAACCATCCGCTATGCATCCATATAGGCATCCGTTGATGCAATTCCCTGTCATCCGCTACGCATCCGCTCCTTCCGCTACGCTGTCCGCTTCGCTGTCTCTCTCCCCGGAAGCCCTGCGGAATCCATCATCTGCTTCCATCCACTTCATCCGCTAGGCTTCCTATGAACATCCGCTTACTTCCCGCTTACATTCCTCCCCATGGTCGTTCCCTTTCGTTGTTGTCCGCTCTGTTTATTGCAAATTTGGCGGCACTTTTGAGCAGCGGATAACAACGGATGGAAAATTTGCTCGTCTGCTGTGTCCTTTTTACATACATTTTGCATCCGTCAGCCAGTGTGACCTAGCCTTAAAGAAACTTAAGATTGTTTGACACTTTTTTTGTTCACTTTTGGGCAAAACCCAAGAGAATTTCATATGAAAGAGATTTCTCAAATGAATGGAATAATTTAAAAAAGTTGAAACCCTACTTTAAAAATGTTTATATTCATTTAGTTTGGAGTTTAGTTTTTCAGTATTATTAAATTGATGGATAATTATACATTTATTTTATCTTTTGAGAGAGGGTTGAAGGTATATTGTACAAGGGAGATGTTTTTAAATGCATTTCATTTCCAATCTGTTTATTTACTCAGACAAAAGACTGCAATGTTTTGGAGTGGTAGATTGCTTGCAAAACAGATAAAAACATAAGCATCTGTTTGTTCCTTATAGCAAGTTAGTGTGGAATTTTTTCTCTGTTACATCCAACAGTTTGAATTCATCAGATATCTTATTTGTTTTTTAAGGAAGTTCATTTAATAAAAAAAGTTCAATTTAAAATTAAAAAATAAATATAAATATTTTTATGGTTAATCATTAAAGCAGATATCTCTGACAGAATCGTCTTCAACCAGAATAATATTATTTAGAAATTTTATCCCGTTAAAATAGATCTATAATTTTATTTTTGTATTACATGTATTTTATTGTCTAAAAGCCATTTCCTTATAATAAGAATTAAGAACAACTTTTTATCCTGCAATTGACTTTTTTAATTGTTGCATTGCATTGAGTTGTTGATATTTTGATGTGCTTTTTGAGACATGACACCTCAGCATTTGATTTTTTTTCATCCTTGTCCAGAGCAGAAAAAAATGTAAAACAGAAAATATTTTTCCATTTAAAGGAAAATTCTAGTGGTAATGTTCTGTCAGAGGAAATTAGCATTATCTAAAGGATAATTTGTGACATTATAAAATTTATTATATAATGAAATATTTTATTATCCAAAATTATTTAGATTTAATCAGTTATGATTGAAAATCTTTCATCTGTTTCTTTCTTTCAAACATCATGCAGATCTCAAAGAAAAATATATTCAACTTATAATTCTATTATGTTTATTTGTTTTTATCTTATATAATTATTATATATGCCTTTATATGTGTGTAAAACACACCTGTTACAGACCTATTCTGAAGGTTTTAATTCCAGTTGTTTGCTACAGCCATCTATCTTGGAGGTAGTCTTTGGGGATGGTGTTTAGAATTTATATATTGGTATTGTACTTTTAACTATTAACCCATCCAGAAAGTTTTTAGTGAGTTTCATGGAATTTACTTTCCAAGAAGTGAGTATAGAAATACAATTCTACTGAACAGAATGAGTGGGCTAATATAATGTTAATTTTTCCCCCTATTAAATGGTTTATCTTTCAATGTACATATTTTAAAATGTATATAAACCACATTTTCAATTAACTTTATGTGTCTGTTTAAGTAATTTCTGATTATGAAAGCTCATGCCAAAATAAGCCAGTCAGCCAATATCTGAGATATTCTTACGCTCTTTGATTCCCATTTCCGTAATAAACTTGAGGAACAAGTTGAATCAAAACTATCAGAAATGGAAAGTACAGTACTATATCTAAGGATTTGTGCATATCTTCCCCCAATCTCTGGAAAAAATATTTTTGATAAATAAAGAATTCATATAGTTTTCCCCCATTTGGCAGTATTTATTTTCAGTGTTATATTTATCAAATAGAATCAAAGAGTGAAATAAATACTTCTAATAAAATAGTGAAATGAGTAAATCAGTGATATAATGCTTTCCCACCTTTTAAAATGGTAAATAATTAAAATACATTTCAGCATTCTCTCTGATACAGCTATTTAGAAGGAGTGATGATAGATCAAATCCTTTCTGTGGCCAGAGAAAGAGCAATTCTATTTCCCCTTTCTGAATTATTTCATATTGTATTAATGATTGGCAACTATATTAAGAGGAAAAAGAAAATGCTGAAATCCGAAAAATAAACCTCCCAAACTCATTTAATTTCATGTATCTCTTCACCACAATTATAGAACTGGTTTATCTATTGGTAATTGATTTTGTACATATAAACTACAGTTAAGGCCAGGTCACACTGGCTGACGGATGCAAAACGTATGCAAAAAGGACACAGCGGATGAGCAAAATTTCGGGGATAGCTCCATCCGTTGTTATCCACTCTCAAAGGTGCCCCAAATTTGCATAAACAGAACAGACAACAACAGAAAGGAACGGACGGGAGTAGTACGTAGCGAGGATGGTAAGCGGATGTTCATAGGAAGTCTTGTGGATGGAAGTGGATGGAAGCGGATGACACATCCGAAGGGCTTCCGGGGGAGAATTGCGAAGCGGACGCATAGCAGAAGGAGCGGAT
>BHFT01004422.1:0-17967 GCA_004320025.1 Laticauda laticaudata
GATCTGGAAAACCCATGATGACGTTGCGTTCCAGCCCATCCTTGAGGTCACTGGCATTGTATACCTGGCTATACGTATATATAGCTATACACTATACATACACTATATGTAGTTGTATACTACCTTTTAGTATAAAGTGGTTTTTAATGGGCAGCCATTGTGACCTTATTTGTGCTGCTCCCCAAACTTGTTGGATTCAACTGAGCTTTATGGGAAGAAGAACAAACCTGCATAAACTATATGTGAGCTGTCAGTGATAATTTATCTATATCTATACCTATGGTTATGGTTTTCTTGCAGAACAAAGGTCTGAAAAGAATTTTCTCAGGAATTCAGCCAACGGGGATTCCTCATCTGGGGAATTATTTTGGTGTCATCACAAGCTGGGTGAAGCTACAGGAAGAATGTAGTTCTGTATTATACAGCATTGTGGATCTCCACTCCCTCACCATTCCAAGAAAGCCAGATGTTTTAAGGGAAAGCATCCTAGACATCACTGCTGTTCTCCTGGCCTGCGGCATAAACCCACAAAGATGCTTCCTTTTCCAGCAGTCCCAGGTCAGTCTCTTCCTCTGGAGGTTTCTGCATGGTTTTTCTAGATCATATTATATATGTGTATCTTTATGCTGTTACCCACATATCTACATCAATATGTAGATATTTTGAATAATATCTAAAGCCAATTTTGAATAATCCAGAAGGTATTTCCTATGGAAAATGGACAGGAAAGATTATCACCCTTTTAGGGGATCTGCTTCTGGGCTCATTAACAAAGAATAATCATTTTAGCCAGTTACAATGTTTGTAATGAAAGATCAGGCAACTATGCTTCAGAGTGTTCATCTGACTTCCTTTATAGATAGCCCTGGTCTATATTAGAGACTTAAATGGGGAACAGAGAATACAATTAAAAAAATGTCTTGTGAGGCTGTCCTTTTATGGTTTGATTATTTGCACAGCAATATGGAGGGAGAATTCTGGTAAGGAAGAGAAAGGAGTTCCATTCTGGTGTTAAATTGCAATGGTCCAAAGACGGAATAGGAAGAGTCTGCTTGCTATAGCTTTGGCGTGGCATCGGCATCTCTGGGATCTGGAGAGAAAAGAATTGTTGCTTACAATAATAGCAGCAAAGGCAGGAGGGAGAATTAAAAATAAATTTGCATTGTTTATGAACTCTGGAGTAACATTTGTAAAGAGGAGGTTCTGCATCATTCAGGCAGAGTTTACGGAATGAAAACCTCAAGTGCATGAAGAGAACAGACGCACTGAAGGTGGAAAGCTTAAAACCGAAACACATTCTTTGCTAAATCGTGATTGCTACAACCAAGATTTGCTGAATAGGCTGCAGAGGGATTCAGTTTTCATAACACATGGAGCCATAAACCATTGGTTATATAATGCAATAAGCCAGAACCAAATAAACTACATGGTTTAGTACAGTGTATGAACACAAGCTAAGTGCAACATGGTATTTTTCCTCCATGTGTGGAACATAACAAATTATATTGAAGACTGCGAGCATGCTTTGCAGTTGCTCTTGCATTTAAGTAACATAGTAAAATGTTCATTTGCTTATTATCTGCTCCTTCCCTTCCCTTCCCTTCAAAGCATATAATTCTCTTCATGAACATTGATTTATATATATCTGGTGTTCATCAACTGCATCTACAAACACAAGGCTCCCAGTGCCTTCTTTTCAATGCCCCAAGGTATGCAATTTGGCAAGTCAAGGCAGAAGCTTGTATGAAAAAGAGACATCTTGCATGAAAAAGTTTTCCAAACACTCTGTCTTTATGAGAAGCTTCTTTAATTTGTCAAAATTTTAATGGGTCCTTATGTTTGTTAATAGTAAGAAAGACAAAAGAAGTTTGGATAGTGGATGTGACAGTACTGGGAGACAGCATAATAAAAGAGAAAGAACTGGAGAAAATCTCAAAATATGAAGACTTGCAAAGAGAAGCAGAATGACTTTGGCAAAAGAAAGCAGAGATAGTTCCAACAGTAATAAGTCTAGTCCCTAATGTGGTGTTCCAATAGCTTCATCAAACAAAACAAAAACCCAATACCAGCTGCAATGGTTAAAATAATTAAGAATCTCCCAAGAGAAATTGTAAACATCAAAAGAGAACTAGAATATATCAGAAGAGAACCATTTGGAGTATTTGATTTTAAATTAACACTGTCTCAAAAGAGAAGAGAGAAAAGAACCAGTGGGAGACAAAACACACTGCATTCAACAAAAACATTCTAACACAACCTGACTTAAATATGTTTAGTAGAGTATATGGATAAGTCAGATTGCATCTTCTTTACTGGCTATTAATATTCTTTGCTCATTCAATGGTTTTTACAAGAAATGAAAGGATTGTCTTTTTTTGAATTAATGTGCCAGATTTTTTTTCTTTTTCAGAATTAGTAGTTCTGTACTGACAGAATACAGAACCAAAAATACTCTTGAACACAGAATGACAGATTCTGCACACAGTTCCACACCGCTACTGTCTGAGCTCCTGCTTTTGATTGCAGATTCAAATTGACACAAATGTGGTTCTCTCGCTGAAGAGTGTCATTTTCCAGAAACAGAGCTGTAGAATTTTGTTTGAATTTGCTGCCACTAGCTAATACTATTTTTCTGACCATTGATAACTATCTTTTTTTAATAAAGTCAGGCAATGTAGTGCTGATAATCAGAACTTTGATTTCACTGTTTCATAGTTTCTATTATCCACAGATTTTTGATAGTTTGGATCTGAGTGATCTGGAACTGCTATTTGGCTCTGAATCTCATTGGCTGAGTTAAAAAGGAAAAAATCTGGAAAAGCTGCCAGAGGAATACATATGTGAAATCATTCAACATTAATGCAACAGTCAGCTTATTTGAAAAATGTCATTTCTTAGAAAACTATCCAGAGTAGATTAGATTAACAGCAGCCCACATAAAATATAACTTATCAGAATATATGAGAATTTACAGTCAAAATCCAAAGATAAAGGGAAGGCATTGATCATTTAATGTTGATCAGCAAAGAAAAAGGGTTATCTGTCCTGGAAGACAAATAATCAAGAAACAGTCTCAAAACTTTATGCAAAGGGTTGTTGGTTATTCCTGTTGTTGGTTATTGTTATTATTTCAGAAAATCAACTATCTCCATGTTTGGACCAAATAAAATTGAAATGTGAAAAGCAGAATAAAATGAATATGAGAAAGAGAATACATTAATATAGAAATTTACAAATCAGATCTAGGTGCTCATTAATACGTAGTCAAAGCTCTGGGGATCAGTAGAGGATGCGATTTTGGATGATCGCATCTTTGACAAATTCAGCTGGGTAAAGTACAGTGGAATTTATAACATTTTATAATACTTCTACATATTTTCAGCTCATGCTGCAAGAAAAATTTCCAGAAGTATTCTGATCATATACTTTCCCTTGATTCTGGTTGTTTAGATATGAGATTAAACTGATTGATTTTTGATAAGAGGGGAGATACGCTGCAGCAGAGATATAAAATATTGGTTTTGTCATACAAAGAGACAAAGGTCTCTTTGACCTTTGTTAAGGTCAAAGACCAGTCTTAAGTACACATTGGGAAATGCTTTTAAGCTCCAGGCTTGCTCTAAATGTCTCCTTATTTGAGAGTAGGAGACAGCCAGAATGGTTTAGGATCCAACAGCCGAAACTGGCTTCTCATCTGCACTTTGCCCAACTACCTTTCATAGCCTTGGAAAATGATGGAATTGGAATTCCTATCTTAGCTTTGCCCTTCAGAATTGGGAGTTCTTTCTCTAATCTCAGAGAGATTCTCAGACAGAATCCTATGGCCTTTAGGATGGTACCTCAGAGGCTCTTGCACTCATCCTTTTGATATTTTATCAATTGGTTAAGCATTAAAAATCAAATAAAAATCTAAATGAATTATTTAAAGTCAAAGATTACCTTTAATATTTTTGATGTGATGTATACAAGTAAGGCAAGTTATAATTAACACAGATCAGCAAGTTGAGCCTAGAATATATTTTTGGGAACTAAAATAACCCAATCCATGGAATAAATAAATATAAATATCTATATGTATGTATGTATGTATGTATGTATGTATGTATGTATGTATAAAACCCTTGCCTTTTATTTGGAAGGATATCTTCCAATTGATGTTGAGTTTTTATAAAATCACAATGTACTTATTTTCATCTATCATTTGTTTCAGGTGCCTGAACATGCTCAGCTTAGCTGGGTCTTAGGGTGTTTGATGGGAATCCAACGTCTAGAACATTTTCCTCAGTGGAAGGTAAGGTTCCATTCAGAAGACAGAGGTGAGTTATCTGGGAAGGTTATTTTCCATCAGTAGCCCATTGTTCACTGCAGTAGCCCATTCTTCTGCCTGTGCATAAACATAATGAAGTGGGAATGCTTGATGATGTGGCTGAGACCACTAAATATTTGAATCCTCTATGTTCCAGATTTTTTTTAAATTGCGCTTTCTGTAGGCTGCTCCTTTCCTTAAAAGAATTTGCTTAAGTGACTTTCTGATTTTGGACAATATTCTTATAAATCATGTAAATGACCTTCTAATCTATAAATAAATAATTTTCTCAGTTTATGGAAAAACAACCTGTCCTAATGAAGAGTATTTTATTCAAGATCAAATAATAAAGAGATTAATCAAGGTTATGTTATTTTTCTACCACTAGCTTAAGAAGGCCAGTCAGACCAGTGGAGCGACAGTTGGGCTCTTCACCTATCCTGTCCTTCAAGCGGCAGATATTCTTCTCTACAAGTAAAAATGACCGTTTTTCTATTTGCAGATGGAATGCCTGTAATATAACATGTCAGAGAAAAGTTACAGCTGAGTTATTGAGAGCATCCAACTCCCTCCAACAAGATGGTATCAATCATGGAGCAGATCCCCTGCCCTTCACCTTAGGAAGTGTGAATTGTTCTGTAGCAGATATTATGGAGGGTACTGCTGAAAGCTTGGAAGGAGAGCAAAATAAAATTTCCTTCTGCTCCAGCTTCTGTAAACTTCCAGCAAATTTAATTGTTCTATTTAACACTCTAGAATGGAGTGGATTGGAGTGGAACGGAACAGAACAGAACAGAATAGAATAGCAGAGTTGGAAGGGACCTTTGAGGTCTTCTAGTCCAACCCCTGCCTAGGCAGGAAACCCTACACCACTTCAGACAAATAGTTATCCAAATCTTTTAAAAAAAACTTCCAGTGTTGGAGCATTCACTCATTTTTCAGTTTTCTGAAGGAGTTTGAAATAAGCAGATAAGATGGCATAGTTTTCTTTTTCATTTGAAAGGTCAACACATGTTCCTGTTGGAGAAGATCAAATCCTCCACTTGGAGCTGACTCAAGATACAGCCCGCCACTTCAATAAGAAGTATGGGGAGTTCTTTCCAGTACCCAAAGCCCTTTTAAGTGAGTAAGAAGAAGAGCAAAAAGCACAACAAGCTGCTGGTTGAATAATATCAATGTCTTTTGGATGGGATGGGATGGGAGGAGGATTGGGGCAACTATCAAAGAAAAGAAAATTCAACAATGAATCTTTTTGGCAGTCTGAAATAAATATGTATCATCATTCCAACTGGGAAAGTATTTGTAAGGCCACAAAAGTTATATGAAAGGCTGCCTGTCAGATCTAGAGAGTAGCTTGGTACTCTGCATCACGTGTCCATCAAGCCACTCTGCATCTGATGAAGTGAGTTGCAGCTCACAAAAGCTATGACTTAAATTAAAAATAGGCGAGTCTTAAAAGATGCTACCAGACTCTTTCTGATTTTGGACTATACTAGACTAACATGACTCTTTTCCTATATTATGTACAGGTTGTAATTTCCTATTTTCTTTTGATTATAGCCTCGGCAAAAAAAGTGAAATCCCTTAGAGATCCCACCTCAAAGATGTCAAAATCAGACCCTGATAAATTTGCCACGGTGTGTATCACGGATAGTCCTGAGGAGATAAAGCTGAAATTTCGCAAGGCTGTGACGGACTTTACCTCCGAAGTGACCTACAATCCCGAACACCGCCTGGGAGTCTCCAATCTTGTGGCTATTCACTCTGCTTCCACAGGGCTCAGCACAGAGGAAGTGGTACAGCAGAGTATTGGCCTGGATACAGCTCATTACAAGGCAGTGGTGGCCGAAGCGGTCATTGAAAAACTTGCACCAGTTAGGAATGAGTTTAAGAGACTAAAAGAAGACAAATCTTACCTGGAAGAGGTTCTGTCATCCGGAGCAGAAAAAGCCAGAGAACTTGCAGCTCCTGTGTATTGGGAAATTAAAACATTGGTGGGGTTGAACTGAATCCAAGAAAAAGTAGCTATCTTCTTTCATTACTTCAGTATGTGCCCTACTGAATGTTACAGTCCTGTTTTGAGGATCCAAAAGAAGATTGATTATCAGATTGTTCCCTCACATTTATTAATTATTTTAGAACCAGGCTTGGAGACTGCAGAGAGCCAAACCACATGCAATACAGTGAAGACATCTAAATACGGTTAGGGTGGAAAGCTGAATCTGCTCCAAGGGCCAGGTTTCCCACCAGATAGATGATTATGCGGGGTGAACTTCTGGATGAAGATGCCCTTTCCATTTCTACCATGCAACAATCTCTTTGGCTGCAGTTAATTATTCCCAGGATCATTTGAGTGGTGAAGACAATTGTAGCTGATCTAGCTTTGATCTGCCCTCAGGGGCAAAAGGTGGCAAGATTTTGAGAATTAAGATCTTTAAGGACCATCTTGCCAGTCCAAGTAAAAATGCTGTGAAGCCAGCTCAGCTGAAAACTATTCTCTCAAAATATTCCAAGCAAGTTACAACACTGTTGTTGAGACTTTTAAAAAAATGATCCCATTTTTATTATTTTTATAACTCAAGGCACCGAACATACCGAATACACCTGCCTCCTTCCATTTTCCCCACAACAACCCTGGGGTGAGTTAGGCTGAGAAAGAGTGGCCTGCCTAAATCACCCAGCAGGTTTTCATGCCTAAATCAGGATTAGAACTCACAGTCTCTTGGTTTATAGCCTGGTGCCTTCACTACTAGACCAAACTGGCACTTTGTTGCTCCCAGGCCTATGCCAGAATAGCAACTTTCCTGAGAAGAAAGACAAAAATAGAGCAACACCCTAAAGGAACTTTATGCTGAAGGAGCTCAGGGAAGAAGGAAGTTCAGTCTGGTTTGTGGTCCCAGGGATAAAATGGGGAGAATTGATAGTTCAGAGTTTGAAGATTCCTTACTCACTTCTTTTATCTTTTCCTTCCTCTTTCCAGTATGAAAGTTGCCCTAGATAACCTGGGTTTATGTGACAAAAATGACACACAATGCTAAGCAACAATGTTGCTTAGAATAATCTGCCTTCCTAATGCAGACTTTGGTTGTTCCATAAGAGAGTTTCTCAGGGCATTTTATTTTGTTACAGAGTTTATGAAGAAAGGAAGTGGCGCTTATTTTCTAATGAAATAAATTTTGGGAAAAATCAGCCACATATCTCTGGATATTTGAAAAAGGAGTGCTGAGTTTATAACTTGTGTTCTTTCTCAGAACAGAGAAGTTATTCCTTCCATTCTATAAGATATGAATTACATCCGTGCATCTTCTGGTATGTTGGCAAGTTTATTTGAAGTGCAGCATCACGATGGAAAACAGGACACCATTATTATACTGTGGATGCTTGGCAGGCAGAACAGCCTCTGCTTTATGAACTCAGATTTTTTTCATGTGCAGCCAGACTGGTTCTGAAACAGACATCTTCACGTTTTTGTGCCTTATGTAAGAGTGTGAGCAAAAAACTACAGCCTGAGCCAGGATTCCCAAACAGCTGCATAGCAACTCCAATGCTCTCTTATTTTGTTTCATGTTTACTGACTTCATAGGAAGCCCTACGAACTCC
Source organism: Laticauda laticaudata (assembly GCA_004320025.1). Classification (NCBI taxonomy): domain Eukaryota; kingdom Metazoa; phylum Chordata; class Lepidosauria; order Squamata; family Elapidae; genus Laticauda; species Laticauda laticaudata. The sequence goes on from BHFT01004422.1 coordinate 7,907, forward strand.
AGAGCCAGTTTTCCAGTGTCATCCCTTTAACGTTTAGCATTGTTAAGATCATGGTCTTGAGAAAAATCCCAAATGATGTGGGAGCAGCCGTAAACCTATCTCGCCAATGCCTCGTCATCAGTTCTCTATTCTTCACACCCTGCCTGCAAAACGAATTCTCCTGTAAGGTTTCCAGTATTTGTGTAAGCATTCATGAATACATAAAAAAAACCTTCCCTAGCCCATTGTGTGGAAGAAGAGGGTGTGTTTCTACTGTATGATGACACCTCTGGCTGTTCCCTCTTTGAGGGAGATGAGCGGTTCAAAAATGTGAAATATAAATAAGGAAATATTCTACCCAGCTATAGCACTATCATGGTTGTGCCCTGTGGCTACACGGCCAGAGCCAGCCCAGAAAGCACTGGCCCAGCCTGTCAGCACCTCTTGCAGCCTGCCAAAGAGCTGATTGGTGGGTTCCTGGGAAAGTAGGAGGTAAAGGGCAGGATGCTAGCATCTTCTGAATTGCCATCTGGAAACTGTTTACACGTGGCTGCCTGCTAACCACAGACAGATTCAGCTCTCTATCCAGACTCATCAAATGGTGTGTTTGAAAACAAACTCGAGCTCTTCATTTAACCATTTTAGCTCTTTAGTGGGATTAAATTCTCTCTTTTGCAGGCTAACTTAAACAAATGTTCACTTTTGTGTGCAGATCCCTCTGTCATCATCAGCCACCACTGGTTCACTTTTCAGTGTTAAAATTGTAAAGGTCCTATGAGATAGGCTGCTGCAGAGAAGCACTTGGGGAATTCAGTGCTTTTCCTGCACTCTGTAATCTTTCCCAATTCTCTTTAAACTCAGTGCATTGACACGAATCCCCCACAGAAATTAATATGAATTGATATAATGGAAAGAGCTGTTGGGCCTGTTATCTCATTCTAAAGACAGTGAAAGATGAAAACAACAATAAAATAGTAATAGACATTTGTTGCTGAATGAACTGGAAACTCTTGTTGTTAAAATGACTAAAATGCTTGTGAATGGGAAGTAAGTTGTATTCATTTGGATTCTTTATTTCCATATGCTGTAAAAGCAGTGAGATTTCTACCAAGCATCTCATTATTGTCAAGTGTTTTTGTTTTGGCTTGTCTTGAAACATAGCTAAACCTTTGATAATTTTGATACAGATTAGTGATAGCATGCTCCATGCAATGTGGTAGCAGTCAGGTGGATGAGGGAGGTTTTAGGAGAGTTCCAATCTCAGAAAACGCAGAATCTCAACCAAAAACTGACAAGCCAAGAACGTTACTTTAAGTTCTGAACGGTATTTTGCCCCTAGTACTGGGATACTAATCACTGGCTGGATGATTAATGAGACATAGCATATTGCTATAGAACTATATTCAGCTATTTTCAGGAGAGCAAGGAACACATGCTGTCTTTTAGAAAATGATAGGATGAAAACACTGTGCAATATATAATGAATAAAACCTGCACCACAATGTTCTAAAGAAACATGATTCCAGGAAGTCACAGCATAAAACGCTGAAATATTGCTTGGTAAAATTATGGCCTATTAAACCGCAGGTCCTGCTTTTGGAATAATAAAGCACCTGGGCTTCTGTGAGATCTTATTGTTTCAGAAAATCAACAAATCAAAAATCAACACTCAAGTTTATTAGTCTTGCATCTTACCATGCTGGCATAAAGAAATATCTCTTTAAAAATACTCAGCAAAACATTACCTGTATCATTTCTCTTATTCTCCACTTTAAAGCAGTTATAGCAGAGATGACACTGAAGATTTACAATCCCCATTTTTTAATCCTAAAAGTGTCATTCAGAAAACAGCTGGACTTGGGGGAGTTTTCCCTTCTCATCCAAGAGGCTTCTTCAGTTCTGCTGAAGAACTAAGAAAACCCTTTTAAACATCACCTTTGGGACAACCATGACCTGGATGAATGAGAATCTCCATAGACATTTCCCCACTTTGTACTTCACTATGCTCATTTGTCTTTTTCTTCTATACTTGCATGAAGTATAGAACCTTGCATGAATCGTTGTAGTATTAAGTGTTAAAATTACTTGTTTAAAATAATTTAAAGATGAACTTCTCATGAACCCATTAAGACAAGTTGTGTCTTGCCTGGCAGACTGCTCAGTCTGTTCAATCACCAGAAATGGCTTGTCTTGAAATTTTGTGTCCCCATTCATTAAGTTTACTACCTCCCTGCCAGAGCATTAGAACGTCCCTACAGTTCAGTATTAACAAGCATGCATAAAAAATGTACAACAGTTTTCTATCAAGCATTTTAATAGAATAGCCCAACACCCAAGAAGACATGCTCAGGATCCAAAAAAGATCTTGACAGACTTGAACAATGGGCGTTCTTCAACAAAATGAAATTTAATGTGGAAAAAAGCAAGGTTTTATGCCTGGGCAGGAAAAACCAAAGATACAAGTACAGATTAGACAATCCTGACTCAAAAACAGTAACTGTTAGAGGGACCTTGGAGTGCTAGTGGACAATCACTTAAATATGAGGCAGTAGTGTGCGGCAGCAGCCAAAAAAGCAAATATAATCCTTGATTGTATAAAAGAGGCATAGAATAAAAATCATGTGAAGTATTAATACTGCTTTAATAAATCCTTAGTAAGACTACCTGGAATACTGCATCCAGTTTTGGCCACCCCACTACAAAAAAGATGTTGAGACTTTGGAAAAAGTGCAGAGAAGAGCAATTAAGATGATTAAGGGCTTGGAGACTAAAACATAGGAAGAACTGTTGCAAGAATTGGGTATGGCCAGTCTAGAGAAAGGAAGGACTTGGGCTGACATGATAGCAGAGGGGCTGCCACAAAGAGGAGGGGGTCAGTTTATTTTCCAAAGCACCAGAACACAAGAAACAATGGATGGAAACCAATCAAGGAGAGAAGCAACCTGGAATTAATGAGAAACTTCCTAACAGCGAGGACAATTAACCAGTGGAACAGCTTGCCTCCAGAAATTGTGGATGCTCCATCACTGGAAGTTTTTAAGAAGAGACTTGTCTCAAATTTTATAGGGTCTCCAGCTTGAGCAGGGGGTTGGATTAGAAGACTTTCAAGGTCCCTTCCACCTCTGTTCTTGACTGATTGAAATTTCTCTGCTACGCCTTTTTGATACAGAGATATCTCAGTCTTCTCCAGCGCACATGCACAGTTATCAGACATTTCAGTTGGCCTTGGAATTTAGAAGCACTAACTGGTTCCCACTGGCAGCAACAGCAATGGGGAACTGTTAGTTGAGATGGCCACCAGGGGGCAATATCATCTAAAATGCAACATTTCAGTGCACTCCTAGAGGACAAAATGGAGTGGACAAAATACAGTATTTTATGGAGCAAACAAGGGTTTCTGATTCACTTTTCTTTGCCAAAAAACTTTAGATAATCAGAAATGGACTTGCATGCAAAAGGGTTCAGTCTGTCTAATATGAAACAAATTCCTTGGTTGACTACTGTATACTAAAAGGTACCTGTGATTTCATCCAAAGTACCATTTGATTGTGATTCAACACTGAAGAGAACTACTGAAATCTGAAAAATTGCTACTGTTTCACACATTACAGATTCTTAAAGATAGGAAGGCAGTTGAGCAGAGTTGGTATTCAGCAGGTTTTGACCAGTTCTGGAAAAAGGGTAGCAGAAATTTTGAGTAGTTCGGAGAATCGGCAAATACCACCTCTGATTGGCCCCATCCCCATCTATTCTCTGCTTCCCGAGTCCCAGCTGATTGCTGGGTCTTCTTTTGTTAACCTGCATAGGAGAACGGAGCTGGAAAGCAGGCTGGTGGGGTGGGGAGGGATTGGGATTTTGCAGTATCCTTCCCCTGCCACACCCCCACTCACCAAGCCATGCCCATAGAACTGGTAGTAAAAAAACTTTTGAATCCCACCTCTGCCATTGTGTATATACATTAACAAGGAGCTTCAGCCAAACTGGATTTGCAGGATACGGACATTGCCTGGAAAAGTACTGCTTTCTGCACAGACATTTTCCATTTGCAGCTTTGCAATACAAATGTGTACTGGATGCCAGTTAAATGGCTGAAGTTATCTCCTTACTGCTCCAAGAGAGAGTCTTTGGCTTGCAACATTCCAAATCAGACCAAGGCTGACCTTTGGAATTTAATGCAAAGGATATTTTTAGAAGCAGAGAAATCAGAAACTCTGGCTACTCTCGCACAAACATGATCATTATGCAAGCATGTACATTTAGGGAAAAAGCCATTGGTACGTTCTCTTTTTTGTATATATTTTCATGTCCTTCTAGATATATGGAACAGTTTGGTGTTAATTAGATACATACCGAAATGTGACCTATACAATAACAACTTTCTTAGAGCTGAGAGAAGAGAGGCTACTTGTTCAGCCCTCTACCGTACAGCTCCTCGCTCCAATCCATAAAAAGGTGCTTTACTTCAGATCATTTCCTGAGGCAATGGGTATAAATAGGGGAGAGTTAGTTCAACAGCCTAATTTTATATCTTTATTTGTCAAATTTGTGTCCCGTCACAGAGTGCTCAAGTTCCCAAGTAAAGTCATATTCAAAACCAATCATTTGGTTAAAACACATCAGTAATGTGTTTTACTAGTTTAAAATTTTTCAACTTTAAAGTCATTCAGTATCTGCAGTTAAAAATTGACCTTCAGGATACAATTCATTTTGCCTCAGATGTAAGAAACATGGAACTTTTTGGATAAACCTAGGGAAAATCAGCTTTCCATCCATTTGTGTCCATACTGCAAAACAGACAAAAATGTGGTCCTGAAACTTGGGGTAGGATAAAAGGCACAGCATCAAAAAGCCTAGTGGCGCAGGCTGTAACCACCACTCTTAAGTTATGCCCCCAGATTGGAATTCCTCTATCAGTACAAAGAAGTAATTAGAAGGTCGAAGGCTGAAGGATTGGAAGTAAGTCATGAAGGATTTTCAACTCTCAGCAGTTGAAAAGGAGGATGTGCTCCTTTTCTTTTACATCCACTTCTTTTCCCCCCCTTTTAAAGTCCCAGCAGGAAAAAAAAACCTGGCAAATCTGGAGTTCACATGTGCTATGGATTCTTTCTACTAATAACTAGCCTTCCTGCTAGTGTACTTAGGCTTCCACGATGTTCCCACAGTGAGGTGACACAGCCATCTGAGTAACCTTGCCTGGTCCTCAAATGCTAAGCAAGACTGAGCCTCTTCAATACTTGGATGGAACTGAGTTTCTGAGTTCCAGAAAGTTTTTGTCTCAGCAAGATTAATATCTGATCACCTTGGACTCAAAAACTAAGCATAGCTGAGTCTGGGTAACAGCTTACTAGAAGACACTGATAGACCACTTATGTAGGGTTGCCAGGAAAGTTGTGAGAATGTGTCCATGTAATCACCAGGAACTGAACTAGACTCAAAGCCATCTTTATTTTCTTTCTCCCCTGTTGCACAGTACATCTCCTTTACTCTGTGGAGAGGGTAACAATTGGTAATGATTTCGTGCTTGGGCTGGCGACTGATGGCAAACACTAAGCAAAGTGCTCAGTCTACATCATAACTTGATTTAGAATTTATTTAGTGACTATTTTAACTAACCATACAGATTCATTTCATGGGTGCTAATGACCAAATTAACTCGTAGTTGACTGAATCTTACCCCTTCTGCTCAGCCTCAGCCCACCGCCCCCAATGTTCATCCAACAAAACATGACAAGCAAAGCTCTAAGATCCTTCAAGGACTGACTTATATCTACACACTGTGGAGTCCAGACAGCAACAGATATAAATGTTTTATCCTTCTAATTGCCTCACAGAGGCGCTGAGGAGGGCATTGCCATGGAACCAGTTACAACAACACCAGATTATAGAAGGCCCCTAACCATTTGAGGAAAGATGTGACAGTAAGGATGCAGCTATAGATTCCATAATGAGCTCTTGTTAGCGTTTGTTAATTGTTCTAACATTTCTTGTTTGTCTTGGACCTGCCCAAACTCTGCTGAAAAGGATCTCTAAAATTTATTGTGTCAGTTACTTAAGTCATCTCTGCACTTCAGTGATTAACAAGATAATACCAGTGATGCCAGAAAAAAATCTCCAATTTTCTGAAAGTCCCTGGGATGTTTCAGTATCACCCCTACGATCTACCCCAATCAGTTCCACAGATGCTGATCTGTTGAACCATTTTACTCAAGTACTATGCCGTATTGAATGCTGTTTTCAGATTCTGGCCACATATAAGGTATGTTATTTTAATATGATGTCATTTGTTTAATATATGAACCAAGGTACCTGTCTCTCACCCTTTTATACAAACAATAATCACATAGTATGTGAGCCAAGTCTTCTACCACTACCACTCCACAACGCAATCCATTATATAGTATAGAATGGAATCTCCCATATCCAACGACCATTGTATCAAGCTCTTCAAATCTCGCTCATGTAAATATCTCCCTAAGATGTTTTGGCAATTGTAACTTTAAATAGCTCTCTGTTTAAAAAGTAGGTTTAGATTTACACAACCATTTCAAGTTACTAGCTTTACTAAGAGTAGCTATATCATTTTGTGCTTCTATGTCCACGATTCTTTGAGCAACTCTTTTTTTTTAAACTTGTTCTGTTACGCAAGAGACAGGAAACCTGGCTAACTGAAGAGGACAAATTAGTACAACTTCTGGGCTTTCAGGCATGGGCTTCCCCGACCAAAAAACAATGTATTTTTATTAAACATGAATTGCAATGGCAGGGGGAGAAGTCTATAATTCACAGCAATACTTTCTTCTTCATCCTCTAGCTCCTTGACTCATTTTTCTGATTCATGGAATTTCTTATCCCAAATTGCACTGCCAATGTTCATTGGCAAATTCTAAATGTAAAATACATTAATTTTGTTTTAGTTCTATTAAATGGCCTGCTAGAGGTTAGTACACTGATTTTGAATGCACAAAAATCCCAACCCGCTGAAAGGCTTCAAAGGAAAGCTACCCATCTCTGCTCTAGTCTATTCTGGATCAAGTACTCAAGAGAATAACAGCTGAGAAGTACAATTGTCCTGCAACTCACCTCATCTTAGTTACACGCACTGGATCCTTTATCTACTTGACAATTGGATCATGAATAGAACTTTTCCTGTGAATGTACAATATCAGCTGGCTCAAAGGCAAACTGATAAGGCCACCAAACTTTCTTCTTCCACTTCCTAGGGCCATATTTATCAAGTCTGGCATTCCATGCTTTCTGAGAGATCATGGTATACTGCTTCCTGCTGGCATGTACTAAAATTTTCCTTTGAAACAAGTAATTTATAAATGTATCCACCCACATCCTCCCTGAATAGTGAAGCCCCACCTAAAAAGCAAGTTATGAGCTGTTCTCGACTGAATTGTAATTTTGCCTTCTGCATTCAGATTCACATGCTTTTGAATTCTGTCCCCCCAAGTAGAATTTTCACTCACACCCCCAAAAATAATGAACCATTTTAATAATATTGAGCCAGCAGCGTGCTGCAACTTCCAAAAAAGCCAATGTAGTCCTAGGCTGCATCAACAGAGGGATAGCATCAAGATCATGGGAAACTATTCTGCACTGGTAATTCTCACACTTGGGATATTGCATCCAGTTCTGGTCACCATGATACAAAAAAGAAGCTGACATTCCAGAAAGAATGCAAAGAGCAAAGGAATTAGGTATATTTAGCCTAATGAAGAGAAGGACTAGGAGTGACATAATAGCTATTTTCCAATACTTTATTAAATTCATTTGCTGCCCATCTCATGTCAAAACGACAAATACAGGAAGGGCTGTCAGAGAAGAGTGCAGCAAAGTTATTCTCCAAAGCTACTGAGAGCAGGACAAGAAGCGATGGATGGAAGCTTGCTAAAGAGAGATCCAATCTAGAACTAAGGAGAACTTTCCTGATAGTGCGAACAGTTAACCAACAGAACCTCTTGCCTCCTTGTGGGTGCATCATTTTTGCTGGAGGTTTTAAGAAAAGATTGCATAATCAGTTGTCTGTGATGATACAAGGACCTATATTCTAGAAGACCTCCGAAGTCCCTTCCAACCCTATGATTCTAGGCTTCTTTGGTGTCCATCCTACCACGTTTAATTTCTTACCTTCTAAGAGAATCTTCACTGCCAATTTTTGGAAACGACAGTTGTTGGACTGCAGTTATGGTCTACCCCTAACCGAAGATCTTAAGTTGCCTTTATTTGCCTGGTCTTCTCGACCTCTTGACCTCTCCCTTGCTTCTCCTCCTTTTGCCCTGGATTTACACCTGCCGATTCCATTTTTGTCATTTCCTCACGAGTGATTTATAGCACCTTCCAGTGCTGCCCAGCCACTTGTGGCAATATAAAACCTGTCTATGTTAGTTATATCAGCACCGTGATACTAAGCCACTATAAATCACAAGTGAGGAAACAGCCTTATGCTCCCATTGACCGACTGGTCTTCTGCCAATCCCCCGGTTCCACCAAGTCAGCTTTATTCTCCGGAGCATTGATGAGACTTCCAAGCTTCTCCAGTACTGAGATCCTTTTCGTGGTAAATGCTTGGAAGTGAAACTGAGTGACCTCTTTCTGCAGAAATATCTTCCCCACCGAAAGCAACTGTATATGTTTAGCTCTTAAGGTTTATATAAACTGTGTGATGAGCCAAAATGCCTTTTGAAAACAAGGCAGCTGACCAGTCTTACTTTACTCCATATTATTGAACCAACCTATGTGGAGCTGTTGGACATACCAAGGTTTTCCATCTATTTTGGAGAGCGTAGCTAAATCAAGGTCAGCACTGGCTTTTCTTGCATCCAAGGAATTCACAGGTAGGCCAAAGAGTATCCAAGGAATCAATCTGAAGATCAGCCAGGATGCCTCTTCCCTCCTTTAGAGTCAGCCAAGGGTCCCCATCTCATTTACTTGCTCTTAGCATTCAGAGGTTTCCCTTTGCTTCCATTACTCAGTTCTGAAAATTGCCCACGTCTTCAGGGCAATGACACTGACAAAAAGGTTCAAGCCTTCTTGCAAGTCTTTCTGGAGAAGGGTTATCTCTGCCAAGGTGGCTAGATTCTCCCCCCCCCCCCCCCCCCCCCCCCCCCNNNCCCCCCCCCCCCCCCCATCATTGCTGAGCCACTGAACTGACTCAAGACCAAAGAGCTTTGGCATCTAACTGAAAGAATTAGAATTGGAAGAAGAATAGAGAAAAAGAGAACCCAGATCCAGAGAGAGGCTAAGTGCACAGTCAAGGCCTTCTTCCAGCCCAGGTGCCCAGACAGTTTGGCACTCTCTGGGAGCCCCCATTTGTCAACTCAGAGTTTCCAAATGCAAGATCGAGTCCTCCACATGGACATTTGGAGCAAATGGGCCAACACTTCTGGAGTGACCTAGAGTCCCAAGAAAGGAAGGCTATGTGACCAGTAGATGGCAGTAAAGTGATACAAAGGCCTCTGCTGCCATCTACTGGCTGTCTGCATTTTTGCAGCCCAAATTTATTCGTTGACCCAAGAGACCCTAAAAAATATGCAGCTGCGATCTGCAGGCCTGAATGCAGCGCAAATGGTGATTTCCAGAGTCTGCTAGCGAGATTGATGGAAGCAGAGCTACAAGATCAGGGCTGAAAACATCTGCATGGTCTCTGTGATAGCCAAGAATTAGTTTTCCATATGGATTTTCTGTACTGTGGTAGTCATCCCGATTTTTGCTGAATGGAGTTGTGGGAATGAATCAAAAAACCTTTCACTCCCAGGTCACTTCCACATTTTTATTCACATTGTGAGCAATGCCAATGGTCATCACTTTTTCTTTCCAAACTCAGGGTACATATGGGCTGCAAAAATTTGGTTCACCAGTAAATGGCAGCAAAGAAAACTCTCATAGATGGTCAGGGTTTTGCCTTCAGGAAGCACAGGTATGTAAGGCCTTTCCTAATAGGCTGTGCCACCGTAGTGTACTGGACAGAACTGGATGGGGCTGGACAGAATTTTGGGCTAGGCAGGATGATCCACTCGAGATTACCACAAGCTCTGCATTTTTTTTCCTTCAAATTGTTTCTTTTTTTTTTTTTTTTT
>BHFT01004422.1:17979-118008 GCA_004320025.1 Laticauda laticaudata
TTTTTTTTTTTTTTTTTGGAGGCCCGCCATGGAGTCCATTGTCTGCAAAAGCACTAGAGGGCTTACACAGGGGAGGGGATTGAACAACATTTGGAAATCTCTTTGAACTCCAGCAACTGTTGCCACCCCACCCTATTTGGGGCTCCAGATGCACTGAGCGAGATACATGCTTTGATCTCCGAAAGCAGTCATTCCATGCCATTATTTTTATTTTTTAGCCGATAGTTGCATAACTCAAGGCCTAATGGCAACCATGCAGGTATGAGGTCACTACAGAGCTGTGTGGATTGTGTGTTGGTGTGTGTGGGAGGAGGAGGGACAGAGAACCAGGCCTTCACTGCTCTTCCTTCCACCCCATCGGTGGAAGTGCTCCTCCACTGCTCATTCATTCATTTGAAGAACAGCTGTTCCCCCCCACACACACATACCTCCCCTCTTTCACAAAATCTAAATGCTTTCTTTCCATAAGACTTTTTATTCCAATTGGGTTACTGCAGAATCAACATGCAAAATTCCATGCTCCAGTCTTCAGACCATCCATCATCCCTTCGAGAGAGATCCAAAATACCTTTCTGGATTAACAAGGACTTGGCTGCCAAAGCCTCATAAAAAGAGGAAAAAAAATCTGGATTGTCAGTGGAATGCAAAAAGGCCCCCAACTTTGGAATTAAACACTGTTGCTAGATGTGCACTCTCTATGTCATCATTTAGTTTTAAACAAGCAATATACTGTATGTAAACACTTCATAAACAAAAACAGAAATCAGTCTGGAACTAACTGTTAACTATTTATGTGGATAACAAATAGTCAAGCAATATTTCCTGTGGTACCTCAATTGCCAGCCAGCAAAAGTGGAAGGCGGGGCTAACCTTCCAGCTCCTTCAATAGCAGAACTTCTCAAAATCCTCCAAGTCCACAAACACCACACTAGGGAAACAGTTGAGTTTCTGGAGGCAGCTTTTTAGTGGCTTTTCCCGTACCATAAGTTGTCTGATTGATTTGTTGTCTGTTTATTTGCAAGACAACGCTTGATTTAAAATCCTAATCATTATTTTCACACCATTTCTTTAGGGATGTTTTCTGAAGAACTTAATCAACTTGTGTCTGAATTTTGCATTCTTAAGAAACTAGTTCTGGAATTCAAATAAATCGCAACTTCAATTGGCGGCAAAAACAAATAAAGCACAAGAAAACAGTATTTAACAGCAAAATTTATTTTTCATGCAAGTTTTGAGTTGAACAGCATGCTCCCTATTAATTGCACTCAAACATCCTTTGAAAATGTCCTTGCCCTAGGTCCAGAAAAATACCACACAGCTTCTGTTTAAATTTGAAGGTGGAGGGGTGCAGGCTTTTAATATTTATTTTCAGTTATTAAGAGTGGAATGAAGTAGTTCTCCACAAGTCTAAAATAGGACCCATCTCAATTCAAACATTAACACCATCTTAGACCAGAACAGCATAAAAAGACAAAGACTCCCAAGCACCTTATGTTTTTGAGAGCTGCAATACTGAAAGGAAGTGGAATCGGTGACAATGGGCATTTGCCTCTTCTCAGGGTCTGAGCCGCCACAAATACAAATGCAGAAAAATAGATATACTTGCCTGCAGGGAAGAATCTGGCTTAATCGCTTCCACAATTAATTGCTTCACTGTGTCCTAATTCAGTATTTAAAAGACCTGCACCAGAACATTTGCTAACACAGCGAAGGGCAAGCAGGGGACTAAACCAGGCCTATTTCGGTGGTCTGTTTGGACTCTCCAGCACCGGCAGTCCCACCACTAAGGCGGGCAAGGGGTCAGTCTCTCTTCCCCCCTTCTTCCTTCCATCTGTTCCGCCTTTTGAAATCCCTCTGCGTCAGCCGCCTTCTCCTCCAGCGATCTGAATCTGGCTACAGTCTTCCAGGCTGGATCGCTTCAAAAAGAAAACACAAAACTGCCCCGGAGGCTCCTGCCTTGCTGGAGAAGCGCACACTTTACACCAGGCGTAAATTTCTATTTGGAAGGTCAAAATCCGGCATCGCCTTCCCGGAGGAGAGCATCAGCTGCGCCCAGGACTATTTGGGGTGCCCGAAGCTGCTCTTCGGCTCGGGGCCACCGCCGACGAGCGCAGCCTCGGAGCTTTTTTCCCGGCAGGGAAGGCAGTCGACGCGAGGGATCCAGAGCCGAGGCTCAGGATCGACGGGGCGATCCGCCGCTGGTTGTTTTCCCCGAGAATGAGCTGCGCGGTTTTGCAAACGGCGGGAGGCTGTCCTCGCTTTTGGTGTGGCCTGTTCCCGTTAGTTCTTGTCATCGCGGCGCGGCCCTTCAAGGTGGAGAATGTCGTCCTTGGCGCCTTTCGTCTCGCCTGCTTTTGCCCGCTTGCGAGGGAAGCAAATTCGCAGAGTTCCGCGGGACTTTTCTTCTCACTGATGAAGAAATCCGGGAGAGAATTGCGGGTTTAAAAGAGCGGGCTTAGGTGCTTCGAGGTCTCGCGTCGCTACGTGCTTTGGGGCCTATTCAGGGCAGGACGAAATTGGTGCGAATTCGCTCCTGCTTCTGAGGAGTTTGGCTTTGTTTTGCTCCCTCAAGGAAGTTTGGCGCGTTGGGTTCCAGAAATGGTGTCTGCCTCGGGGGGAGGGGGGGGGGCGGAATACAAAGGCGTCAAGATCCATTAGGGTTAACGCTTCATTGAAATCAGGTCGAGAGGAATATTCCCAGCCCCGCCGCCCGCCACCCGAACTGCCTCGCGGAGACAAGGCAAACGTTGAAGGGAAACGCTCCAGGCGCCCGCAGAGGACGGACACCCGGCGGGCACGTGGCGCGCTGCTGCTCTCACGTTGACCTATCAATCGACACACAGATTAATCAGCGAGCAACAGAAAGGTCCGACCCCGAAAGAAACTCTCCTTCCAAAGGCTCGGCAAGGAAGTTTCTCGGCTCCCTTTCATATCAAAGGAGCTGCGCCACCGAAACAAGTTCCCGTGCGGCCGGGCCTCGAATTAATCCTGCCATTTCTGTCCTGGTCGTATTTATCTGGATTTCAGCTCGGGGGAACAGCATAAAACTCTCTTCCATACTCAAGTAAAGGCCAAGGAAGTACCGGGGAGAGCGCCAGAAGGACGCCCTCGAGAGAAATGGTATCTGGTGTGTGTCGTACGGGATCATGCAAGGCCGCTGGTTGCTGGAACCTCTCAACGTCCCACTTTAGGCAAGGTTTGCCCTGGGCGAGGCAGGCGGCGAGCTAGACAAGGGAGGGTGGTTTTTTTTGGGGGGGGGGAATCACGAGAGCCCCGCAAGGCAGGTGCCGGCAATATTCTCCCGGAGGCCTATGCATTTTTTCTGGCTGAAGAAGGAGCGGCTTGCACGAAGAGAAGAAAAACAGCACCACCAGGAGATCACGGCCCTACAACACTCCCAAGATTTGCCACCTGTTGTTCTTTTGCTTGACCTCCCAGCCTAAAAGACGACGCCGATTTGCTTCCGCCAGGCTAGATTTCTACCTGCAAGAGGCTTGTTTCGCATGCGACGGAGGGGATCGATCCTACCGCAAGGCAAGTGGCGCAGATCGCAAGAGCGGCGGCGGCGGCGAGTCTCCCGGGCCTTTCTCAGAGCAGAAACGGTGCAGCCTGGCGGGAGAAATCTGGTCCGAGCCCCCCACACATTGAAAGAAATCTTAACAGAAGTCTCCGCGGCGGACGGGCAAAAAGGCCAAAATGGCGACCTGAGTGTTGTCGAGGGCCAGGCCGGTTTCACCAACCACCCCGCAGAGTTTCGATCGCACCGTTCCCGGCTCTTGTCTGACCTCCCGCACCCTTGAAAGCGAGCCAAGAGAGATTTGCCGCCTTGGCTCGTTGGGTCTCCAGGGCCAACCGGTTTCATGAGACCCCGGCGGACTTGGTTCAAATAGCCAAAAGTGCCGGAGATCCCGGTTTGGCTTTCAGGCCAACTTCTGTTTGGCAGCCGGAAAGGCGATTAACCAAGATCGAAGGCCTACGGGGGCGAGCTATCAAAAGGACCGTTGCGCCCAACCAAGGTGCCAGAGGCGGCGGCCATTTCACCCCCACCTTCCCGCCTCTTTCTTTGTAGTTCGGTCCTGTTGGGACCGATCTGCAGTGGAGGCTGGGTGAACCTCCACTATCTCTCAAAGATCCCTCCGCCTTCGAGGAAATAAACCACCGCACGTTACCCAGAGCTCGCGTTCCCGTCGACGGCTAGATTAGCTCGTCCCGACGTCTGTCTCTGAAAGGCCGCATCGAAAGCTGCCCCAAATGGCGCCCTGCTGGGGCAGTAGAAAAGCCATTTGGCTCAAGCCGGCAGGATGCTACATTGGTGGAACAATCGAAAAATCAAGCAATACGAGGGAAACCGCGATTTAGGTGTTTTGGATGATAGAGATCTCTGCCCAAATTAGGTGTTTTTTTTACTAGCTACGTTTTATTGTAGGGGAAAGAATTGGGAGACTTCCCGTTTTCAACAACAGTAGAACAACTGCAAAACGTTTTTTTTGTTTTTTTAAAATCTACCTCTAAAAAACAAACCAACCAAAGGCTATATTGGCAAGGATATACATCTGTGGGCTGCTTTAAGTAGTCTTCCCCCCCAATCACATTCATACCTGCACAGATATAGCACCTTTAATATTCAGAAGCACGGAGAATACTTGCATACCTGAAGTTAAATTTGATTTTTTTTAAAAACCAATCTCTGTTAAAATCCAGATTATACTCAAAAGCCTACACCGATTTTTTATTATTTTTGCTTCAGCTTTCCATTCTGGATAAACATTTTACTTAATAAAAGTAAAAGAGAAATGCCTCTGTTCCTTGTGCTCTTGTCTTCTCAGCGGCAGATTTTTCCTCAGTAGGTAACCCCACTACCACCATCTGATGAGCCCATCTAAAACTGCATATGGTTTACATTCATAGACGGTGCATTTTTACACGCCACACATCTTTTCTTGCTAAGACAGGAAGGTACAGTGGAGGAAAATGGATTTTTTTTTTTAAATTTCAGAACCAGAGTTTTACCCAAAGTAGCTTTCCTTGATTTAGAGATGGAGATGCTGTTAACAAGTTTAGTTTCCTATTACCGGTACTTTTATGGAGTTGAAGCCAAAATCCTTCTGTTAAGCTCCCTGGTGTTATTCTAGGTCCTAGGATAAGCTGTAGGGACAAAGGGTTGGGCAAACTGGCCCGAAATCAGCCAGTTGAGGTGGGCTAACTCCTTTGTTGCCTTTCTTTCCGACAGGCTGACCTGAAAAGGCGCAACAAGCTTGGCAGAGAAACTTTGAAATTGGGCCCCAAACTCTGGCTGGAAAAGCCCGAACAAGAGCTCCTGGCTCCGTTTCAGCTTCCATTTCGCTCAATCTTCTTGGAAAGTTGCAGATCACCTTAAAATCACTTGAGTTTCAGCCGAAGTGATTTTCAACACCGGCGCGTTCCGGGTGTTTTCTGGCATTTCCCGAAGGAAGAAGTCTCCTTGGGCGACGGTCAACGCCGCTTCGGAAGTCAAAAGATCGGCCTGCCGCACAAGGGCAGCAGAGCCCTGAGAGGGAGGGACGGGGGCACATCAGTGCAGGGTCCAAGTTTGGCTGAATTCGGAAAGGCATTTTTCTTTTTTTTCCTTCTCCGACCGGAGTTGCCCTAAATATGCTCTTCCAGTACGGGCGCTTGTCTCAGAAAAAAAAAAAANTTGTCTCAAAAAAAAAAAAAAGAGCGGTACATTTTATATCGGATTTTTCTGTTACGCCAAGTAAGCTGGTTCCCAAACGTAAAGAAGGCCCGAGGCGGCTATTCTGATCTGCGTTGTTGCCGGGAAAAATTTCCAGCCTAAAGCTCTAAAGCCGGGAAGTCTGACCCACCGCCCTCCCTCACGGCATTAAAGAGGCCGCCTTTTCTTTTCCCTGACGCCGCTCAGGAGCCTCGAAGGGCGCCAAACTTTAGCACAGAGGCCTTCAAACTTGGCACCTTTAAGACTCGTGGACTTCAACTCCCAGAATTCTCCAGCCAGCTAAGCTGGCTGGAGAATTCTGGGAGTTGAAGTCCACGAGTCTGAAAGTTGCCAAGTTTGGAGGCCTCTGCTGCAGCAGATCTCTATTGATCTCCGACATCTGGGTCGTCTTGCGTTCTGCATTGCATTGTAGTTCACTGTTACATCAACAAACGTCATTCTGCATTGCATTGTACTTCCCTGTTAACAACAACTGACGTCATTTTGCAGCACAAGTTGCCTGCTTACTCTCAGGACTAATTCAAAAGCAGAAAGAAATTAAAGCAGAACAAGGCAGTCAGGGACTTTTTAGCTGTTGATGAACTATCTTTTCCAGCAACGCCAGCTGCCAGAAATGGGGTACAATGAAGGATAACGGGAGCTGTTCAGTAGATCGCAGACTCCTACATTTTTGACTAGAAATAATCTATTCTTTCTTTTTTGTATGTGTGTATCTCTCCTGGGCTGCATTTCGTATTTGTGCAGAATTGTATGCTTTCATGAATTAAAGTTCGTGTCTTTAATTGCATAATGCATTACAAAATGGAATAAATATATGTGGAACGTAATGCAAAATAATACTGCACACAAATTTAAGAGTCTTCAGCCGAATACAGGCAACTGCTATTCGTAAGCTAATTAACACTTGCAATAGCATACACTATTTTTCACTTATCCGTGATAATCAAATGTTTCGTACTAGAGTTTCACTTTGAAATATTTTTGCAACTGTTTCTTTAAAATAGCCAGAATGAAAACTGTGGAAATAAAATGGACGCACAACTGAGGGTATTTTAAAGTGGCTTTTTAAAATAGATTTAAATTTGTTACTTAGAGACTAAATATGAATGGCAGTATGTAGTGATCCGTATAATTTTAACAGTTTAATTTCTAAACTTTTATCTAATTCACAGCCACAAAACGAATATATAGAGTTACATCGGAAGCGATATGGCTACCGCTTGGATTACCATGAGAAGAAAAGGAAGAAAGAAGGGCGTGAGGCTCATGAGCGTTCAAAGAAAGCCAAGAAAATGATAGGATTAAAAGCTAAACTGTATCATAAACAGCGCCATGCAGAGAAAATACAGATAAAAAAGACGTGAGACAACTTTTATGATAAAGGCTTTGATATAATATTGTACTGCTGCGATCTAGACTTATTAGAATGTATGCTGATTATTTTTGTGTATATCCATTGCTCAGACATTAGATACAATGACATTAATAGTTTTTTTAAGGTACTTATTAGGAAATGTGTTTCATGTTACAGTTCACAGTAATGTTGCATATTTTGCCTATAACTATGATTCCATATTATATTGTATCTATTGAAAAGGCTTTGGAAGCAATTTAAGATCTCTGTTACTAAAGCTATTTTCATTTGGCAGTGTTGCTGATTTAATGCTAGATTAATTTTGAAAAAAAATATGAAAAGCACCTTGTTGTATCTATCTCCCTAGTATTAAAATGCACGAAAAGAGAAATACCAAACAGAAGAATGAAGACAAAACCCCAGATGGCGCTGTACCAGCATATTTGCTGGATAGGGAGAGCCAGTCTAGAGCAAAAGTTCTTTCCAACATGATCAAACAAAAACGAAAAGAAAAAGCTGTAAGTCATGCATATGCTTAAATTAATATAATTTGCCAGAAAATTTGCTGTTGCTTTAAAATACTGATTTGCAAAATCATGGTTCTAGTATCCATTCTAGTTTTGCACATATGATGGGGAGTTACTGGATTTGTCCAAAAATCTGAGGAAATGTTTTAATTTGCTTAGTATTGTACTTTTAAATCTCCAACTTTGAAATATGAGTATATCTTTTTAAAACACCTGATTACTTGTATTTAGAAAAATTAAATTGGTACACAGGAAACGGCTAGAAAATAAGGAATTAGCTTTTGCTGGGAAGAAATACTTATGTATTTTTTGTATTGTTCCCCTTCATGGGAAGAATAACCATTTCTGGCTTTTTCAAAAATGCAGTACAATATTTAATATAAATTCCTATTGTTCCACTCTCCAGTATAAATGACAGGAATTTTATGTCATTCTGAGTATTGGAAGATTTCCTCTGCCTGTTGCAAAACCTATTTGGACACAATTTTCCAGTCTACTAACATTCTCTTGATAGGGAGAATAAATAACAGTTATCTACGCAATCAAACCACACTTTACAGATCTCCCGCACAGATAAAATCCAACTTGAGTAGTAGTAGATTATTAATTGATAATCCTTTCAAAGAAAATAAAATAGAAGTTCTAATTCCAGGGTAAAATAGATAACAGAAAATACAATAATAAAATATGTGGTAAATACAATGAATCAGATAAATACATTTTCATGATACCCCAATCTGTTCAATATATGGTTCTTAACTGCATTACCCTGACTCTAAGCTTAGTATTTCTGCTTCCAGTGTATATTTTACAGCCCAGAAGGAAATAGGACAATCTGTGATTCAATTCCCAGTGAGCTGTTCTTTCAAGTAGGACTGTTAAATAAACCTGAAAGGGACATACAGTTTATAATCAAACAAACCATTAAGAAAAACCTCAATGTTTGGGATGCTGTCTACACTTCCTCAATGGCTTGTGATACAGAACCAATCATTATTGTGTCAAACTAGTATGTTACAAAATTATTGAAGCTATGTGTGTCCATATGTCCTTTCCGATCTTTTGCTCCCTAACTTTACAAAATTACTTATTTTTAGGGAAAATGGGAGGTTCCTGTGCCCAAAGTCCGGGCCCAGGGAGAAACGGAAGTGCTCAAAGTGATTCGCACAGGAAAACGAAAGAAAAAGGCTTGGAAAAGAATGGTTACCAAAGTGTGTTTTGTAGGGGACGGCTTTACCAGAAAACCTCCAAAATACGAGCGCTTCATTCGACCGATGGTAAGTATTTTTTTGTGATAGGTTAATAGTTAATTTGCTTTTTCATGTTCAATCTTCAGTAAAGATGCTCTGCCCATAGCAGCAAAAGAAGCATGCTGCAGGTCCCATTGGCCAGGATGTTCTGGCTGGCGGGGTCCAGGATAGCAGCCTTCTCTGCCATTGCACCTGCTCTTGGGAAGATCTTGCCACCCAGATTGAAGTCTGCTCCAACCTACCTGGAACTGGTCACAATTGCAGTCCACCAACCTGGTGGGAATCAGTCATGAAAGCTCATATCAATGCCCACGTTGCAGTCCTGGTCAAAAGGGCCCAGCAGAGATTATACTACCTGAGACCTCTCAGGAAACAACAACTGAATGAAAAACTGCTGGTGACCTTCTACCGCTGCACCATAGAGAGCATTTTAAGATACTGCACCTCTGGTTTGCCAATTGCACAGTGGCAGATAGGAAAGCACTCCAAACGGTTAATGTCATTGCCCAGAAGATCATTGGTTGCCCTCTCCCCTCTTTGGAAGAGCTTTATAGCTCCTGCTGCCCTAAGAAAGTTCAAAACATTCTCAAAGATCCATCTCATCCTGGGAACCCTTTTTTTGAACTATTACCATCTGGCAGACGGTACAGAAGAATAAAAACAAGGACAAATAGGCTGAAAAACAGCTTCTATCCCAGGGTAGTAGCTCTTTTGAATTCTGCTGTATAGTGCAGTATTGGTGTGGTGTTGGGGTTTCCGGTTCAATGTGTGAAGGGTGAAGGATGTGTGTTTGTGTTTATTTTCATGGTCATGGTCCTGATACGCAGTGAAGATGGTGGTTGATTTCGTTGTATGAAGTGCAATGACAATAAAGTAAAGGAAACTAAATAAACAGCTGTTAACTTTTTGGGGTTTAAAACTGAGCCCTTTTATGTGGGATTGGGATTAAAAATAAATGCATGTGTTAGTTTTAATTCTCTTTTTTCTGTGGTTACTTATGAAGAATTGTATTTATTTTGTTGAATAACAGGGTTTGCGATTTAAGAAAGCCCATGTAACACATCCAGAACTTAAAGCTACATTTTGCCTACCTATTCTTGGTGTAAAAAAGAATCCGTCTTCCCCCCTTTATACTTCTTTGGGAGTAATCACAAGAGGTACAGTAATCGAGGTAAACGTGAGTGAGCTTGGTCTCGTCACCCAAGGGGGAAAAGTTATCTGGGGTAAGTAACCAAATACTTTTATTAATAAGAATGAATAGCAATAGCAATAAGGCTTATATACCACCCCGTAGTGCTTTATGCCATTCTCTGGGCAATTTATAATGTAAACATTATTTGCATATTGTCCCCAACAGTCTGGGTCTTTGTTTTATTGACCTCAGAAGGATGAAAGGCTGAGTAAACCTTGAGTTGATCTGAATTGGAAATTGGCACAATGGGCAGAGTTAGCCTCCGTACTGCATTCTAACCATTGTACCACGAAGGCTCCCACTAATGCTAATTAATAATGCTGATGAAAGAAGCATTTAAGCAATTAGATATGTCAGGATTGTATGAAATTGCAGGATATCTAGCCACCTCTAAATGAGATGGGTGGCACACAAATCTAATAAGGTAAATTAGTATTTCTTGCTTAGCAAGATTTTTAAAAAATCACAATTTGCTTGGATCTTGATAATCAGATGACGTTTGTCTAAATTTGTCCAGCAGCAGTTCAAGTGTATCTTATGATTTAAAAAATCTCATTAATTTGTTATATGTAATGCTTCCTCCCTGCTCCAGTAATACATTTGATTCCTCGTCAACATCCATATATATTTCATGTCTCATATACCAGCACTCCCTCTTGATGTTCTGTTTTGATTTTTCTCCATTTCATGAGCAAAATTAATAGTCTCCATCTAATCAACATCAGAGAAAATTATGCAGTTCATTCAAAAGTTACCTTATGCAACTTTATTGTAAGAAATGTTAATGTTGGTTTGTCCAGTCCCACAGAAGTAACTTTTCAGTTGGGAAAATAAAGGCCCATTATTCTCTATTCCTCTGACTCGTTAAGTAGTTGTTTTGTCATGATGTATTTAAATGCCAGCTATGGAGGGATGCTTTTTTAAAAAAAGTACTGCAGTAGTAGACTGAATCATTAAGAATCTGCCATTATAAATATTGTTTCAATAAAACTTGTTTTCTTTTCAGGAAAATATGCACAAGTAACCAATAATCCAGAAAATGATGGGTGCATTAATGCAGTTCTACTTGTATAGTGACATTTGCCGCTATGGATATGGAAGCTTTTTACAAACATGCCTCTGCAGACTTCAGATAAAAGAATTTGTTTCAAAACAGCCATCTCTGAAGACAAAGGACGATGCAGAACTGGCTTTTCTCCAAATATTACCAACAATAAAATATTATTTCTTAATCAAATTTCTTGGTTAGCATCATACTTACAAAACACAAACTTACGTTAGAAAACGGAGTATCTGTATTCCTTGTTTCTTGCATACAGTAACATTCTTTACTGTCAGTTTTTCCAGTATTAAGAAAGTAGGGTACGTATGGACAATAGCTGAAACTTAACTTTTTGCACCAAATTTCACATACATGGAACACAAGTTGAAATACAAGAATATTCCAACTTAGCAAATATCAAGGAGCATCTTTGTAGTGAGAAAGCATATTCATAGTATATTGTAGGTCATTGGTTTTTTTAGAAAATTGATATACAAAATATTCTTAACCTAGGAATGTGTAGGTGACTGAACCTCATTTTACATGTTAAAATATTTTCTGTATTAGCCTAGTGCATACTTTCACTTTCTAAGAGTTTTAATTAAAATGTTTTTTTCTTTGCATATAGTGTTAATGAAATGCTGAAGTTACTATGTTTGCTGCTATCAATGCAGAATCAGAATTCCGTCTGAGAGGAAGTGTGGTTAGAATCTTACACCTTCCTCTGTAATCTGGGATTAATGTCAATCCTTTTACCATTGCAGAGTTCCCCAAATCTTCAGAATACAAGGAGGGTTGACCTACTCAAGATTGGATAGGTTAGGTAAGATCAAAAGCCTGGAATATTAATAATATAGATTAGTAGTACAATTATTGAACTGCATGTCTACCAGTAATGCTTCTGCAACAAATCTTAACATTCTTTTTCATGTCCAGTATGCATAACATGTTACATTGTATTAATTTCATTTTGTGATCAAGAGACTAGGATTCGCTTTTCTGCTGCTTTTCTGCTTTCCACATATTTCTGATGGTTTATAGAAACGGGGCGTTCAAATCTATTATTCCCAGTGACTATGGGAAGACTTGCTGCATATAATATCTCAGTCATTCAAGACTTGGAGCAAAGTTTTTATTGAACCTAAGGGATTGGTTTTCCTAGCTACAAGGTAAACATCACTGCTCCCTTGTTCTATTGGCCTACTATGTCCAGTAAGGTTCCATCGTTGTATTGGGCCATGGGCGTCTGGATAAATGCTCACCCATTCTGACTAGGAAGAAAGGAATTTTTGAAGCTAATTAGTACTATAAGAAAATTACAAATGTAAGTTTAACCAATTAGAAATAATATACACCATAAGGGAGAAACAACAAGACAGAATTGTATTAAAACATTTTATCAACAATACACAACTCATGAATGAAGGCAAATACATGTGTCCCAGGTTAATGTTGCAGGATCCAATGTAGGTCGGTCACCAGGACCAGAGGTTTTGTCTTTCAAACTTTCGGGCCCATGCTGGAACCCATTTCAAGAAAAGCTCAGAAGACAAATCCTCTGGTTCCAGTGACCAACCCAGATTGGATTCTCCATCAATACAACTCTTCAGATAATTTCTTTAAAAGCATAGGCTGTAATGATGATGAAAAATTAATGTTCTACTGCTAGTTTACACTGCATTACAATTTCATGACTAAGTGATGTGAATAAACAAAAATAAACCACAACATTTCTATTGAACTAAAAGGTAAACATTTTATTAAATTTGTGTAGAAGAGATTCTACATACTTCATGCAATAGGTACAGTAAAACAGTTCATGAAATCATACTTGAAAATGATAAGGTGCATGAAATGTAAAATACACCTTGATGCTGAATAAATGAGATCCTAGAAAACTATTGTTAAAAACAAAGCTGAGTTCACATGCTTTATTTATAAACTAAAAACATGAATGATAATACTGCTTTTTAATTTTGTTTTGTACAGTATCTTTTTCACTTCTGCTATGAACTTTTATCAAAAACTGGTCTATTTTGTTCTTTGCAGATCCAACAATCATTTTCACTTATTTAAGCTAAACAATATAATAATCCTTTTGAAAACATGTTCCTTTGTGAAGCTGCACAAAACTGCACATTTTAACTTGGCTTTACAAATGTTTTTAACTAATTTCTCAGCATAATTTAAGTGTTTTACTTCAATAACTGCTGCAATGTAAAAAAAAAGTTACAAGATGATAATTGATTGATACCAATAGCACATTGCTGAAACAAGGTTACCTAATTCCAATGAGGGGAAAAAAACAAGTTTTAGTTACATGATACATATAAATATTTGCTATCATAACAAATCAGTATTTAATTAAATTTTTGAGCCCTTGCTACATGCATCATACATTTTTATGAATAATATGTGCTCCAAGAGATTTTTTTGAATAATTTCAGTTATTAGGTTGCTTTCTGTAGAATGTTTTTCTTGTGCATACAAGGGAAAATATCCTTCTGGTTTATAGACAAAACAATGAAAAAGTTATCTAGGGTGACCACAAATGTCAAAATTACATTTCCTTTATATTTTATAACAATATCCTAGAAAAGTTAAGCTCAGCTCTCATGTAAGAAGTAACTTTGCAATTAAATGTTATATAGACCAATTTAATTTACAGATGGAGAATAATTTTTTTATTTAAATGTACAAGTCAAATTTATGATCTGGGAAAAACACTGATTTAAAAGACATTTAGTATAACAAATCACGACCAATCGAGAAGCCATAATAGAAATACACACTTAACCACTTCACAAAATATTGTTTTGTTTCACAGAATGAGAATTATCAAGCCCCTTGCCATGTTTATCTCTAGCTCAGTACATTTAACATTCATACCTATGGTTCCTTTCAAAAACTTATCTAACCTTGTCCATCTCGAAAGCTTTAGTACTAAGCAGCAAAAAAACTGACCTAATCTTAAAATGGTCAAAATGTCTTATTTTACCAAAAAAAAAGGGGGGAGTACAATATACAAGCTGCTTTATGTACTTCATGGAAAGTGTTTATATTAGAACCAAGATTTCTGCACAAATTCTAATGCACAATATACAAAATGTATACTGGTAGAAAAATGTCTATCGTGCTGAAAATCCAAATAACTTGGCAACTCCATAAACCTCAAAGCCACTCTTAAAAAAAAAACACCAGCATCTCTATGCCAAGAGGAGTTATTTTTTTTAAAAGCAATCGAGTTATTACTGAGAAGCCTGAGAGCTTGTACAACCAGAACAGACCAATTCTGAAAAGAATAAAATGAACACTTTCACACATTTGCAAATGAATATTTATACTAGCATATACTCAAACTGAAGACTGAATATGCTTCAAACCGAAGACTGAATCTGTTCAACTGGTAATACTTAGAAAATGATAACCGTGAAGGTCTAATCTATAATTACTCTGAAGGAGTTCACTTTACTATGTATATATTAGCAGCTTTACTCACTGGCAAAATAATCAGAATACTTCAACACAGATTAAAGATTCAGGTTTAGCTAGGATCATAATATCTTGGGTTTTTTTTAACATGGGTATATAGTATCCATAGAAAATTTGAAGGGTATTTTAAACTAAGCACAAATAATATCAAGTATTTTATATTTCTGTTTAAAACAGGCTTGTAAATTTACTACAAATTAACAGTAAAAGGATTTGGGGGGGGACTATAATTATATATACCTATCCCTGCTAAGCATGAAAAAACATCAAGGTGTGCAATTAACTACTATGGGATGAAGAAAATGCCTGACACTTCACAGATTATGTGTTATTGTACACAAGGGATTACAAATAACCACTTGAGGCAGCTTAACAATACCATTGTTAAGGTGGCATCTGTTTGGACCTTCAACATCTCTAAAATAATTTACTGTCCCCACTTTAACTTCTGGTGTCTTTATGATTATTGTTTAGCAAAAGTAGACATTTACTTCCATATCAGTTCAATTCCTTTTATGTCATGGTTAAACAACAAAATAAGTAACATAAAGTAACTATAAAAAAACTGGGAATGATTCCAGTATTTAAATACATGTGTATCCTAAAGTGGTTTGTAATTTTGCAGCTTTCTGTGAAGAAAGAAACACAATGAAAATGGCAATCATTCTCACTCAGGTTGACTACAATTCTGTTCAAATTAGTTTTCCTTTTTTCTTAGGTGGGCCTTTGTATCCTTTAGCCTTTCTTCGTAAGGTCCGCCTGTCTACTACAGGCACCTCAATTTCTGCTTCTTCTGAACTGCTGTCAGCAGCTCTCTCAGACACTGGCTCAGCTGACTCTTCAGACTGTTCATCCATTTGGTTCTTTTGTCCCTCAGAATGTTGTTGGTAAGAGATGTCCTCCAATTCAACCATCATCAGAGCCCCCTGACCCAGAGTAATGGGGGCTTCTGGTGAATCAGATCCGCCCTCTTCACTTTGCTCTTCCAAGGAAGAGGATGTGTTGGGAGACACATTTTCAGAAATGGCATCTTCTGGAGCGTCCCCTGCTACTGAGTTTGAAAGACCGTTATTAGAATATTCTTTTTCTGTTCCTGAAACAGGATCGGCATTTCCTCTTTTCCTTTGTGTGACCTGCTCCTCTTCTGCAGGCAACTCAGAATCTGCCAAATTCTCAACCTAAGGAAGAAAAAAAACACCGCTGTAAGTCAAATATATATAGAATACTACAAAACTCGTAAGAAATGAAATATCATAGATGTTGCTTTTAATCCGAAGACTACTTCTTCACTTCATTCTCACAATGCTTCTGCCATAGATTTCTATTATTAGGTATATTAGCTTAAAGCTAAAATATGTTATCTAAAATGTTCACTTTAAGGCTCAACCAGAGAAAAATCAGGTCAATAATAAAGATGATGCAAGTCTGAAGTCTCTATATAAAAACCAGCATGGATGAAGAGGCAGAGATGGATGGAAGCAGTCATTTTCAAATGGGATTGTTTAATGTTGGGTAAACTGAAATGCAAACACTGTTTCATTTGTTAAAGCAGGACATTTCCCAAATGAACTTCCATTCAACATACTGCAATGTTTAAAATGAGTACATAAGAAGAAAAGCAGATGAACAAGAAAAGTGAGGAGAGACAAGGAAAATGGTGATAAAGATAACTGGAAGATCACACTGCAACCTAAATAAGAACGTAAAATTCAAAGTATTGGAAGAAAAAGAAAATCCACTGCCTGGTTTTAAAAGCTATTAAATTAGGAGGCAAGTGTAAAATAGCATGAAAACATTGTTTTAACATTCCCTCACCTTATCTGAAATATTGTCATCACTGTCTTCAGTGGATTTTCCTGAAGAATCAAGGATTAGTGGGACGAGTAAAGTTAAAGTTGTTTCTTCTGAACTGTCTGATTGTAACTTTGACTCTCCATCCAGAACTTCATTTGTTGTTGATCCTTCAGTCACTATTGATACCTTGATAGCATTTTCCATTATTTCTCCATTAATTGGCTCCATATCTGTTTCCTAAAAAAAAAAAAATAACATGAGCACATTGAAGTGATGCATCCATACAGAATCAACCAGAAGAATTCACACTGTAGTACTGAATAATTATTTTCTTAATGTACTCTTATTTCCACGATATCCAAAATGAGAGAGGTGAAAACAATTTCAGGGATGCAGCTCTACCTAAGCCCTTTTTGAATCTTAAGATTTTTGTAAAGTCTTCTCAACTATTCCTTTCTGTATAGGCAGCCAATGCCAATGTTAAATAAAAGCTATCATAATACTTTATTTCTAATAATGGATAGAAATAGGTTTATTAATCAATCTGGCTTCTGCCACAAGCCAGAGAAAGACTATATCCTGTGACTGTTAGGAACATCATCCAAGTGAATGAGAGATAACCATAAACTGAAGAAAGAGTACAATATATGACCTATTTCTATGCCAGGAAGAATTATCAGTTTCTCCAACAGTTTGTTGACTTGATCCTAGGTATCACTCATTTTAACTGAGTTCTTACATTTTTGTTCCTAGGGCACTGAAAAAATTTAAAATTAAAAAACAAAATATAATTAATGAAAATAATTAACTTCAAGTGAAAAAACATGGCTGAAGAAAAATGGCTTGATTCCTTTTCTTAATTTGGAAGGGGGGGGATAAACAGAACTTCTGATGGAGTATATCTTCTGGTTGGATAGCAATCCAGGCAAAGACTTTTCCGGTGTACCCAACTGACTCAAACATTTTTAAGTGGGACTCTCCTGCTGATTGGTGTAACTATTGGTGTAGTTACTTGTACTTTAACCACTATTCAAAAAAGGATGTCAACAAAGAAAGATCACACTTGGCAAAACTGAGTATTATTATTTGTATCTTTCTTCCAATTTTCTTTGTAAGTCAGTCCCCTCTTCCCCCGCCTCCTCTCCATCCTGTATCTTTATACTCCTAGTTGCTAAACTTTACGACAAGGAATGTCACTTTTAAAAAATGGTGTGTGGTTTTATGGAAGACAACTGTCATAGAGGCAGGATTAAAAATATTAGTAATAAATAATCTGTACTTTTAAAGATGTACCTCTCTATCATCTTGCTTCTCTGATGGAATACACTGCTGGAGTGTTTCTTGGGCTGATTGTTTTGAATTCTCCACTAACTTTTCCTGCTCGCTGTCCATTACTTTTTCTTCCATCTCGTCTATCAATTCTTCAGAATGTTCGGATACATGAGCAATAGGATCCAATCTATGCAACAGGAGAAACAACAAAAATAAATGTAAAACAGCCAATAGCAACTGAATGATACTGAAATGCACACATTTCTAATTTATTGATTTTTAATACTGTATTAAGTTAGATACATTATTTACTGGCAAAGAACAATTGTTGGCACCTTCAGATCTGCTGGGTTATTCAAGCATTATTCAGGAAAAATATTGGGAACAAATTATTTGGAGACCAGGAAATCCAAGAATGCTATTTGTAAAACAACACTGACAATACCTACCTAATACAGATACAGATAATAATACAGATAATCACAGTTGGAAGGGACCTTGTAAGTCATCTATTACAACCCCCCACCCAAGCAGGAGACCCTACACCATTTCTGACAAATGGCAGTCCAATCTCTTCTCGAAGGTCTCCAGTGATGGCGCTCCTACAACTACCAAGGTCAAGGTTTTCCATTGGTTGATTGTTCTCACTGTCAGAAAGTTTCTCCTTATTTCCAGGTTAAATCTCTCCTTGTTCACAGGTTTCCATCCATTTATTTCCTCTGTCTGGCGCTACAAGATGCCTTTTAAGAAAATAACTTGACTCCTTCCTCCCGTGTGGCACCCCTCAAATATTTGGGAACGACCATCTATCATGTCTCCCCATCCTTCTCTTTATGAGACATCCCAGGTTCCTGCAAACCGTCCATTGTATGTTTAGCCTCAGTCCCCTAAATCATCTGAGTTGCTCTTCTCTGTACTTTTCTCCTAGAATCTCAACATTTTTTTATAAATGTGGTGACGCAAAACTGGATACAGTACTCTACGGTGTGTTCTTACTAAGGCATTTATAGAGTGATATTAGTACTTCCCTTGATATTGACTGTATCCCTCGGTTTAATACAACTTTAGGATTGCATTCACTTTTTGGGCGGCTGCTGCACACTGCTGGCTCATATTGGCTGGTGTGTCCACTAAGACTCCAAGATCCCTCTCACAGTTACTGCTATTGAGCCTGGTTTCACCCAATCTATATGCAATACTTTTTCTTGCCTAAGTGTAGGACTTACTTTTCTTCTACATTAAATTTCACTTGATGTTAGATATGGCCCAGTGTTGCTAGTCCAGTCAAGATCCATCTGATCTTGAGCCTGTCTTCGTTGGGTGTGTTACCTATTCCTGCCAGGCTTAGTTATCTATCTGCAAATTTGGTAAGTTCCCTTCTATTCCCTCATCTATAATAGTTAATGAAAATATTGAAGAGTACTGGGCTAAGACAGAACCATATGGCACCCCACTGCTTACTTCTCCTCCATGTTAGACTTAGACCGCATTAAGGATTACTCACTGAGTACGGTTTATCTGCCAGTTACAAGTCCATCTCGTGGTGTGCTATCTATTCCACTTTTTCCCTATCTTACTAAGAAGTAGGTTGTGGTCTACTTTGTCAAATGTCTTGCCTGAAATCTAAATATATTTATGTCCACGGTATTTTGCTTGGTCTACTAATTTAGTCACTGTGTTGGAAGAAAAATGAAATGAGATTGGTTGGCATGATCTGTTTCTTAACAAACCTGTGCTGACTGCTAGTTATTACTTTACTTGTTTCTAGATGTTGGCAGATCTGTTTTTTTATTATCTTTTCCAGATAGTGTCTTCCATTCTCAACATGGGATGGATTATGACTTACAGTCATCACAAGTGAAATATCTAGTCTAATATTTAAACTCTTTTTGTTTTTCTTCCCAATCTGGAACTTTTTGTAACATCTTTCCTGGTGAAGAGTTCTGAAGAACTTTAAAATTTGCAAGA
Organism: Laticauda laticaudata; assembly: GCA_004320025.1. Taxonomy (NCBI): domain Eukaryota; kingdom Metazoa; phylum Chordata; class Lepidosauria; order Squamata; family Elapidae; genus Laticauda; species Laticauda laticaudata. The sequence goes on from BHFT01004422.1 coordinate 37,584, forward strand.
CTGCTTTTTACTACTTTGATTGAACTTGATAAAAGGTATCGCCCTACTACTGATGCTATGTTTTATGCAGCTTTACATTCATTTGCTGAATTTCAGTTTAACAATAATAAATATGTATTATTCAGTGTGAAATCACATACAGTCTTTCTGTATAAATATGTGCAAGGCTTATTCAGAGATTTTTCATTTGTAATTTTACTGAATCACATACTGTACCTGTTCCCCGATGTTTGAGAAGTATTTACATCTTCAGTTTCAGAAATCCCAGGTTCTTGCATTCTTTTCCCCAATTTTGGACGTTTCAGATGATTGCCTCGTGATCGAGTAGGAATTGGTAAAGCAGTAAGTTCTGGAGAAGTAAAAACCACTTCAAAACGTAACTTTATATACGAATAATACCAAGATATATGACAAATTCAAAATATATAATTGTTTTAACAATGTGTTACTGATGTCTAGGAGGTATTTTTACCACACTCTATAAACACTTAACATCTGATGTACCAATTTTGAAGTATTTCAATCCAATGTCTGGAGGCTGTTTGGTCCTGGATGGAGTGGAACAGATTTTGATTCAAAACTAAGTTGATGTGCCTGTTTGGCCCTCAGTTTCAGGGATGTTATATTCCTTGGTCTTGAATAGGACTGTACTTCCCTATGCACAACTTTGGGGTCCTTGCCCATGCACAACTTTGCTAAAAAATAAGTGGCAGCTGTGGCTGGGAGGACCTTTGCACAAGTACAAATTTTACGCCAGTTTTGCCCCTTAATTTTTGCTGAAGAAGCAAAAAATACTGAGAAAAAAACATGTTTATTGCAACAACTGGGTGCCTACTTTAGAAGAAAGTATAATGAAAAATGAATTTTTTGAATGGAAATTGAGGATTGAGAGGGAGGAAATTTTAGGGATATGATTTGCTGGCCAGTTTGGGGAAGCTAAGCTGGTCCTTTTTCCTGTTACCAGGACTATTTCTATTATTAGGCAAAGTGGCTCTTGGAGAGGGCAAAACTGGGAAAGTCCTTTGTCAAAGGAATGTTTAGATCATCAGCTGATAAAGGATGGAATGTTCGGATTTCTCTAGCTTGCAATTCTCTGTAAGGACTGCCCTTGGGCTGGGCTGGAGCTGATGGGAAGACTTCTAGTATAGGTCTAGATGGGATTGCAGTGATTGAGGTTATCTGGGATAGGGAGGTCAATCTGGATCTAATGGGATTAAGCAAAGAAAGGAGTTGGGTTTGACTTTGATCATATGTATGAGCCAAAAAGAGGGCTGTGAAAATATTTACAGACCCCTCACATCCTGGACATGAACTGTTTCAACTCCTACCCTCAAAACGACACTATGGCGCACTGCACAGCAGAACTAGACACAAGAACAGTTTTTTCCCAAATGCCATCACTCTGCTAAACAAATAATTCCCTCCACACTGTCCAACTATTTACTAAGTCTGCATTACTATTACTATTAATCCTCCCATCCATCTTTCCTTTCACCCATCTCCCGCCACTTACGACTGTACGACTGTAATCTTGTTGCTTGTATCCTAACAATTTTTATTGAGTCTTTCCTAGTATGAGTTGATTGCTTATTGTACCCTATACCTATTATTAAGTGTTGTACCTTATGATTCTTGACTCTTGATGAATATATCTTTTCTTTTATGTACACTGAGAGCATACACAACAAGACAAATTCCTTGTGTGTCCAATCACACTTGGCCAATAAAGAATTATAGTCTATTCAAAAGATTGGGAGGGCAGTTCTATTTTGTTGATTAGGTTATTATTTTTTCATTATATTTTATGTTTCATTTCCTGTGAATTTGACTGGCTTTATCATTTCTACTAACATTTGTTTCTGAAGTCCACTGCATTTATGTAAAATAAATCAGTTCTTATATTTTTGTTCCATCTTTGAACTGCAAATCTGTGCTACCTGCTAACAGCATTTTAAAGAAGACTGATTTTTAAGAAGCGATTTGTGATTTTATCAACCGTATGGTCCTTACTTCATCCACCAGAATGCATGTGACTACCAAAATATATAATTTTACATTTTCTTTTTTCTTATTTTTAAGAAATTTTTATTTCTTAACACAGTTAATTTTTAACACAGTTGATTTTTAAATTATGTTGTTTTTGTTCCAACCCATCCAAAGGAGGGGGAGTAATGTTTTCTCTGACCACATGCTTCAAATGTGTAAGGGTCAAAAGGCAGACTTGCAGATGTGTTTTCATCATCATCATCATCAATGTTCTTCAGAAGACAAGATGCAGGCTGTAATAGTCCTATCACTACTTATACAGGGCTGGAAGAAAGGGAAGAAGCCAGGTAATAGAATCTCCCAAGGAGATAGAAGGACAGCCAAATAACTTATCTCTCAACAGTACTATACCAGGAAGGAAGAGAACTCTGGAGTGCAGAGACAATGAGGCTTCCTTTCATCTCATGCTCAATCAGCCAGTCCAGCTGTCTCCAGCCTTACAGACATGACATGAACCTTACTATTTGGTTTGAAGTTTTCCATCCATATACTGAAGCTTTCTGCAGTTGTAGTATCAAAATAAAGTGTGTGTATGTAAGTAAGTGTGTGTGTAAGTGCATGTGTTTTGTGTGTGTGTGTGTTTTGTGTGTGTGTGTGTTTTGTGTGTGTGTGTGTGTGTATAAAATCCCAAATTGAGGGAGACAATAAATGAATATTTTACAAAACACACACACATAATTGAGGGCTCCTCTATTAATAAGTTTCCTTTTGAAGTACCTCCTCTGATCATATGCATTCATGAATAAAGTGAATAACAGAAGAAAAATATTTTCCCAAAAATATGCATAATGCATTTTTTACCTTCAGAGGTACCTTCATATACATCAAAGCCATCTTTATTTTTATGGACATCAACCTAAAAACAGGAAGACTTAAGTTTATAAATCATAACATAAAACCAAAATTCTTTAAAGTAAACCACTGCTAATAGATTTCTTCCATTCATTCAGTTACATATCCATACTGAGTTTTAGTTTATTAAACAAAACATCAATATGAAAAGTTAAAATAAATACAGAATTTAAAGGGAAAAGAAAAAGGCAAAAAAGACCAGGAAATTTAACATATATGAGAGAACTGAAGGAGAAATACAAAATGTTAAAACTATATGCCACCAGAATCCTCATCTGTACAAGCTGAGATAATCTATTAGAAATTGTTACCATAGCTAAATGAGGTTCAATTCCTTTTCCACTATGGTTTTTATAGACTTGAATGGTGGGGAGGATTAAAGTCTTTGAGCCCATTTTTACTGTTGCAAATGGAAAAACCACACCTATAAAATTGCAATTTGCTGATGATTTCCAACAGTGTAACTGTTGAAACTGAATTAAAGTCGGGATATACCTGCAGTTGTCTTCTGCCTTTTTATGCCTGCTTACCACAGTGCTACACAATCTGAGGCCTTCTTTGCAGCCTGTAAAGAGAAGCAGCCTTAAACATGACTGCTTCAAGTCTAATTCCAAATGTATACTTTATTTACTCAAGAATGTTATAAACTCTGGGGAGCGGAAAAAGCAATGCAAATTAAATTAGATATTGTAAGAAGTTTCCCATTTTTCCACTTCAGTAAAAACCTTGAGGATTTTGAAACGACAAATTTAATAAAATCTTATGTGTACTTATAAAACACAGAGCAGGTATTAAATATTTCAAAGGAAGCTATTTTATACTTACACTTAAGTGTGTTTCACTGGGGTCAACTGCCTGTTCAAGTGATGGGCTGTTATCCGTGGAAGAGTGCAGAAAACGTTCCTCATTCTGGGAAGTGTTAGCTTCTATTTGCAGGGCTTCTTGTTCATAGGGAAAAAAATTAAAAATGCAACCATTTCAAAATATTATCCCCTACTATCTGTTAATAATAAAATTATTTTCTGCCTTTTTCTGTGAGCATATTTAAGCTACCTAAAAGAGCAGGCTTGGTTTTCTTTTCCGCTACAATCATTACAGAAACCCCCATTTGGTCAATTGTACAAAGGTGTACAATAGTCCTTACAGGCACAGAACTCTGAGCCCATCTGGTCGGCCGGAATGGGACAACTCGCTGTGGCCCTCTTGCCACGGGACAACTCTCTACAGGATAACTAACTGTAGGACACCTCATCAAAGGTTCCCGTGGCAAGTAGTCCTATGGTGAGTTAACCATAGCAGGTTATCCGAGACCTAGAAGCTGGGATTTTTTATGGCAGCACAATAATCTTCCACCTACAAATCTGCTCTAGTTCCCTTACCCCAAACAATATTCCTTCAGTTCCACAACTTGGTTAGCAAGGTAGGGTTTTTTTGTTTTTGTTTTGATGTTCTTAAAAAACATTTTTTTCTAGAACCTCAAGAAAACACTCACAAGCCAGTAAAAAATCTCAATCTCTATTTTTGCCCAACTGTCAATACCTCCTACCTTTGAGTTTTAAACTTTCTCTCTGCAAAACAGTAGCTATAGGTGTTCTCTGGTGCCAGTGGCCTATGCCTTCAACTTCCCACAGAAGGTCACGATCCCCTGGATACCTTTCGAAGTACTTCTGGCAAGCTGAGCAAGAGAAATCGAACTCATTCAGTAAACCATCCAGATTTGTTTTTATTTTATTTTACAAGCTTCCCACTCTCTCCCCCATAATATGGCAACACTTTTATTTTAGCATTTGCTTTAAAGGGAGCATTAAAAACCTAACTGCGTCATAAACAGAAGCACAAGAGCACTCTTCAATTTGTAGAGAACAGGTACATACAGTACACCTATCTTAGTTGTGTAGAACTGCTTTAAAAGCCACACATAGCTCTTGGACTGCTAAATTTGTTTGCCTTGCATAATATACCAATGAAAGCAGTGTTGAATCTAAGCAATTCAATATCTAGGATGTTAAAACTCAGGGAATCCTTTTAAAACATTCTTAAAAGATTACAAGCCTTACCTACATTTCTCAGATATTTGTTTCTTGTGGTGTATAAGGATGGACTTGAAGTTAAAATAAGTGATAGTAGCAAGAATGCAAAAAGAAATGTTCTGATAACTGAAATTCAATATCCTTTCAGAATATCAAACTCTAGTCTATTCCTAAATTGCAAACAGTGAACATTCTGAAGTATCTTACAGGTCTTACCAGTACGCATGAAAGATGTCAGAGGGAAACGCAAACCAAGGGCATCTTCTGTGAAAGAATCCACAAAATCTTCCAGCATCAGAAGCCCAAAGTCTTTGCTCTGATGCTTCTTCCTCACAAACATTGTGTCCAGAACAGGAAGCTGGTAGCTCTGAGTAAGAAAGGCACTACAAATGCTCCCTGAAAACACAACAGTCAATTCTAATTAGTACTTCAAAAGGAGTAATCTTTACATACAGGAGGCATCTTATTTCCCTAAGTTTTCAAATATACATACCAAGGACCCTGGGTAACAATAATAAAATACATAAAATCTATAAAAGCTTTAAACTCTAAAAGACTTATGAAAATGTTTTTGAACTTTAATAACAATAGTTGGCTCCATGCAATCAATCACCCTGCTCTAAAGTCCATCACATTCTTTTAGATCTTTTGTCTTTTCCATTGGACCTGTCCTGATTATTGTCCATGTAACTCAAGCAAAATCCAAATAACAGTTTGCAGGCCTATTATTTTTTAACTGGCTCTTCACATTTTTCAAATTTGAATAAGCTAATAGGTCTGGTTATACATTATGAAATCATACAGTCTGGGTTTTTTTTAATCTCCTTTTATACCCAGGAACAAAATCTTAGTCTTCCCTAAACTTTGTCAAGAATCAGGGTGGGTTTATCTTCTTATTGCTACATTAGCTACTCCAGACCAGGCATTATCAAAGTGATGACATGAATACAGATGACAATCCTAGATGCAATCAGGGTTGGCAAACTAGGAGCAAGTAGTATGAAAGCAACCTACACTTTGGAATTTGATCCTCACTGCTCCAGCCTGCAAGTAACAATGGAGCAGGTTAGGCAAAACTGTTCTCTAATAATAGGAATGTACAATTCCAAAAATAGGCAACCCGCCCTCTAACCAGTCTAAAAACTCTGCACGAAATTATTCAAGAAGGTCCAAATATCAGCAACAAAAACAAAAGAATCCCTTGCCATCTGCTTTTTACCCTCCCCCAAGGTTTGGCAAGTCATGGCAGAAGGGAGGACCATCTGGCCAAATATCAAGTTTCTAAGAGCTGTCAAGGCCATATAATTTTGTTGCACTTGGCAACTTATTTCCTTGGAAATTAAGAGAGAGGGAGGGAAGGGAGAGAGACAGAGGACAAGCAATCATTACTAATCCACCAAGGTTCTTTAGACATTCATTACATGGCCTTTTTAAAACTATTGCAATTTTAAACTGAACAAAGGAGGATTGTTTTCTGCTTACAATAAGAAAGAAGAAAAGGAAGTCTGCATTGAGGCCCTCAATTAAAATAGATTAGTTTAAAGTCCATGTGAGAATAACAATAAAGGAACAAAAAACACTGGTGATCTGTCCTATCTCTTAGCAATCTGCAAAGACAGGCAAAGGAGCCTTTAACTTTAAATCAGATTTAATTTTTAAGATGTCAAGAAGTAGCAAAAGAGTTTGGTGACATCAATGTCACTCAACTGCATTTAAATCTGGGTTAAGTAGATTTGAGAACTGAGGAGGTAACGCTTAATCTGTAAGAATTTAATTTACTTTTCTAATTTCCTTTTTTCATTGATTTCCAACTTTGAGTATCTATATTTGGCACTGAGAATGGAAATAAATGTATAAATATAAACCTATATTCTAATATATAAACTTATATTATATTATAATGTGCATAATGCTACCAGTATATCTCAGTCTGAACCAACAAGATACAATGCTGAGAAGCTTGACATACATGCTGAGACTGCTCTGAAAATGTAGAATCATGAATGGGAGCCCAAAACCTTCCATAAACTTCTGTCAGATTGTATGACAAATGCCGTAACAATGCACAGCTGCAGTAAAAGCTTGAGTTGGGGCCAATAAAATGAAACTCAAGATAGGTATAAACATTTTTTCTGAACTAGAAAACTTAAAGGATCACCCCTTTCTATAAATTTATTTTGTTATAAAGCCATTCCGTAGGTTCCTAGAACTACAGTATGTGATTTCTATAAAGACAAATTCACTTTTCTGTATTCTACTGGTAAAAGTGTAAAAGTGTTCCTTGCCATTTCCAAAATAAAAATGCAAGGAAATTGCGGACATAGACTCGTTTTTTGCAAGTGAAGTTAAAAGATGGGCTTGTTGTTTTTCCTCACATTAAATTACTTTTTCTATTTGAAAGAATAGTCTTACCTGGCAGTTTAATAGAATAAAAACCAATAGCCATTCCTTTCTTCCACAGAATTTTTGCATAATCGTGGCTACCATGGCAAAGGAATGGGATCTCATTTTTCTCAATTTCTTGTTTACGATAAATTATTCTGTTTAGCACATAAAGAACCACTCTCTCCCCAATTGATTTTGCCTACAAAAACACATATGAATTAGAAAACATAGCCAGAAGTCTCAAGTAACTAAAATCCATATTTATACTTCCAAAAGAATGAAAGCAGAATGGGGTTTTATTTTTGGTTATGGTTTTAACTATTAGTTAATTTGCTTACATTTCTAAAGCACCTGAAAACAGTTTAGGAGAAAGTAGATATCCATGTCTATTAATAAAATCAAAATGAGGAATGGATAAAATCCCAGTAGGGCAATCCTATATTATGAACTTGATTGAAAGTGGCTCAAAAGTGAGGAAACAGTAACTAGAAAGGAAACCTTATAAATCCCATAATGTTGGGATAAGACTGCTAATACTTCAGCACTTGAAATTCATTGAAATAAAATAATTTGAGAGAAGTTATCTTGGATTATACAGTAAAACAATAAGAAACCCACAGCTGAACTGCAAATCCCAGCAGCCCTAGCCAGCCTGACCAATTATGAGAGATGCTAGAAATAACAATTGCAGTCATAAATCCATATTCAAAGCATTGTCCATGTTATAAACTACTCATCACCACAATTCAAAATGCTTGACACAATGTAACTGTATAGACAGGCAATTCTATTCCAAGTAAATCAGACTGCACACTTGAATAAGCCAGAAATTTATTTTATTTATATTAAGCTTTAGATTGCATTATCAAATACTTTACTAGAGGTATAACTTACCCGTAGAAGACCTTCTCTAGAAGGAGATGATGTTCTCAAAATATCATCGATAGTCCACCATTGATCAGCCAGAAACAAGGCAACAGCTCAAAAAGGAAAAGAATTTAAAGTAAGAATGTGTTCAGTGTTTCAATTCTAATTATGCCTATTAAATATCATTGGTTGTAGAGATATATAATTATTAGTTTTGTTCTTAATTATAATACGAAATGCATGTTCAGTAAATGTGTTTCTTAAAAAGCTGAGATCAGTTCCAGTTTAGAAGCAGTCACTTCCAGCTAGGTTATCCCATCATATGTTCATTTTCAAAAGATCTGTGGGTTTGACATGCAAGAGACTTCTGAACATAATGGATGCTGAAATATTGTGTTCCACCTCAACTCTAAATTATCAACTTAAAGAAACTCCTTATTTGAATAAGTAATCACTGTACTTACTTGAATCAAAAGAAGCCCTCATCAACTACTGCTCTCTAACTGAAATTAAGGAAAGGAATATACACCAGGAAAAAGTGTAATACTATGATAGCAACAAAATGGCAAAAAATGACAGTCTGTTCTTGTAAGAACAAGAAACCTTGGATTCACACAATTTACTTTTTTCATGTATGAGAACCATCAGAACCCTGAATCTTCAATTCCAGGCTTATTTTCACCTGTTCAATCAAAGGTTGAGAAAGTGATTGAATCAAGTCTTTCAAACATTATAAAACTGGAAGGGAGAAGTTATTCACACCAAACTGGCTTTTTGCCCAGTTTCAATTGCATCCCCATTTCATCATGATTTCTACAGTATTTCTAAATCTTTCATATCAAAAACAACATACCACATGGGAAACGAAAAAGGAATAACTCAGATCAGAATACTACAATGTTTCAATTCAAAAGGTAAGAGAAACCTGCAAGTGAATCCTCCGGTGCAAATAAAGCAAGGACTTTGTGTCTTTCTTCTCCACCATAAAGGGGGATGAAGCCTACAGTTGACAAACAAATTGGAACCTAAGAAAAAGAGAGAAAAAGTTCATCATTGTTACTTCTATTCATTTGGATCTGTAAATTGCTGGCACAGTACATTCTTGAACCAAGAGACACTGAAGACAGAGACTCATGCCCTGGTTATCACACTAATGCAATTCTTTATATGTGGAGTTGTCCTTGAAGGAAGTGGTATCATAGTACAGTAGCTTGCTTTTGGAATGGCATTAGTAAATTTAGAAGAATATTACCTATGTTGGCTGCCAGTAGGCTTCTATGCTGAACTGGTCATCATATGTATGATCCACTTTTACTCAGATCCCCTTCTTGCCCCACAGCAGCAGCAGGCGGTAACAATATATGTCAGCATGGCATCAGCTAGCCATGATGCAACACCCAGCTGATTGCATCATAACAATGGATCCAAGCTGACTGAAGATCGCTGATACGGAGAGCAGGCAGTGTGTTAACTTGGTGGAGGGAGTCAGAGGTCCACTTATTGTAGCACAGCCTGATGATGGCACATGACATCATGTAACATGATGGCACATTGTGGTGTGGGACAGTAGAGTTAGCTGTCACCAATTAGGAGCGGGATGCTGGCGACCTGTGGGGCGGGGCTGCCGGAAGTGGGGATGCGATTACCGGGTGGGATAAATAGAACGCTGGGATCGATGAACATATTTACATAAGCTCACTGCTTCTTCCTACCGCTACAGCTGTGATGGAATAAACCACTGTTATTTCTTTGGATTCTGTGATTATTGCTTCATCTGTGTGGCTGGCCATAGACCCTGGTAATGTGAGAGGGGGAGATATGAAATGACAGGGGACCAGATTTGTGGGGGCTCTGCTTTTCTTCCATTTGAGGGAGAACCAGTTCCTTCCCAGCCTCCAGGCACCATGTGGTTTCTTTTGAATCCCAGCAGTAAGAATGAGAGAGGTCCTTTCTTTCCCTTTGCTCTGCCCCACTGTTCTAATTAAGCATTTACAATTTTGTTATTATTAAATAAGCATATATATATATATTTAAATAAGCATATATATATATGCTATACATACATATATAAATTAATTTTTAAATATTAAATTTATAAATATTAAATTTATAAAAATATTTTATATTAAATATATTATCTTTTTTCAAAAAATTGTATTAAACCAGGTAACCCCTGGTTTAGGAAACTACTCAGTTTCTTAATTACAGCATTTATTTATTTATTTAGCCTAGAGTTGATCCCTGCTCATCGAGATATTGGCTGCTGGAGAGGATGTGTTCTAGTCTTTTTACTTCCTTCTTAGTTTTCTTTTGAATGGCATGTAAAAATGGTTTAAGACCTCCTCACCAACACCAGCAGGGCAAGCTACTGCATATAAATTGGGCAAACCACATATTCAATAGCACTGATAATGTTATCAGGTAAGGTAATGAAATGTCTGCAAGCAAACAACCAAGCTCAGAGTGCACCAAGGATTTCACAATTCAGTGCTATACTTTCTTTTACTGGAGATTATTTGTTGAGTTTTTTCTTCCTAGTCTAGATGGTGACTAGCGAGCCTGCAGTTAGTGCTCATTTCTGCAGTTTCAGGAATCTGGAAGGGAATTTTGAAAACCATCTTAAATTATAGAAATAAAGAGGATCTGTAAACATTAAAATGAAATAACAATGATTCCAACCTTACCCTGATATTATCAACAAGAGAGAGATATTCTGGATTTTCTGGATCTCCGCATCTAAGTTCAGATAGATAATCCTCTCCAGAACTCTCAAGATCTTCATGACTGTATTTATCCAGGAGGTCCACAGGGAAGGCCATCCCTTTGGGAGAGTTCACAAACACATACAGGATTATTGTTGTAAGCATTACATCTTGGGAATCCAAATTGAATTTTTAAAATGTATATGTATATCAGGATAGCCCTCTCCAAACTGATAGTCTCCAGATATCTAGGAACTGCAACACATTTAGCAATTATAGGCTAGGTTTTGCAACTTAGTTCTAACATATCCTCAAGGTGTGAAATTGGAGAAAACTACTCAGAAATTAAAAAAAAAAACTGCATACTATCCCACTCACTTTTTTTTAATTTTTTTAAATTTTTTTTATTTTTTTTTGTTCCTTTTTTTTTTTAAGAAATTTTATTATTTTTACAAACAAACATATAACAAACAAAACACAAAACATAAAAAACATAAAAATATCTTTTTGGACGGCAGTTTGATCCCGAGTTAATCTTTTTGTACAGAACATAAATTCAAGTTCATGCTTAACTTTTATATAGCATTCCAATTTCTTTTCACTATTTTAACATTTTTCTTATATAGCTCTCCCCTCTTTTCACTCTCTTATTCTATATAATTTAACTTCATTCAATTTAAATCTTACTACTTATATCCTTTGTCTGTCCTGTTCAGCTGTCTATTATCTTTTCTCTTAACCACAAAATTCTTCTGTATGAATGATTGAAGTATAATGCCTTATCATACTTATCCTTCCCCTAGTTTTTAAAAGCTTAACATAACACAATAATTTTCATTCAGAATTTCTGGCGTAGTAACATTCTAAAGAATAGCACTCAATATTTTAAAACAAGGAAAAAAAATTTTTTAAAAAAATGATAGTAATTAAAAAACAACAATCCATAGCAAATTTAAAAATTATATCTTAAATTAATTATTCATTTAAGTTCTTAACCAATTTTAGACACAATCCTTTCCTAAATAAATATCAGCTTCTATGGGAACATTTATAAATTTTGGCTTAGTTACCTTCCCCCTAATTTTCACTTAATGTTTTAAAAAGTAATTATACAATGACAATGTTCCCATTTTTTCTTTAATTCAATTCTCTCATTTTGATTTCATATTATTTTATTTAGAAAAGAGAAATTTCGCGTAAATTACATTAAATATTTTGTCCCGTTTTATAATCATATATTATTCCAATTTTGTTAACATTATTTCAAATACAGATACAACAACACATCTTTATGTACCTTTGCAGAAATCTCTTTTTTCAATTATAAATTGTTTACCCATTTAATCTCTAAATAAATTCTTGTTTTCTTTTACATCTTGTTTCACAAAACCTTTTAGCTTCATCTTCCCTTCTTTCCTCCCTTGTTCTCCACTCTACCTTGTTTTATCCCCTTTCTCTATCTCCACCCTCCTTGTGTATTGTTCTTTTCTGTTGGCTTTCTGATGTTGTACCACTTTTCACGCTTGTTTTTTCCCTTTTCTTTTTTGGTTTCCCTTCCTTTCCCTCCCTTGCTTTCACCCTCTAAAACCCTTTTTACCCCCCTTGTCTCTTAACTCCACCCTCTTGTGTATTCTTCTTTTTCTGTTGCTTTCTGATGTTGTTGTCCACTTTTCACTTGTTTTCCCTTTTTTAGTTGTTTTTTTTAATCTTAAATTCTCCATTCTTTTCTCTCCTTTTTCCCTTTCTTCCCAAATAAAGTGCTTGTTCATTAGGGGAGGTTTCTTCTTCATCCCAGTCTTCTTGTTCTTGTTATTTCTCATATGTAGAAAATTGCCATTTCTAAGAAACGAAAAATAGAGCAAAGAATCCTTCCCTTCTTGTTTCTCTGTTCATATTTTTAATAAAATTCCATTTCAGATTCATCCATAAGTAATGCCATTGTGAAAAGAAAAAAAAAATAAACGAGGCCAATGAATTTTAAATCCTTTTTCAAAGTAAAAATTGTCCAAAAGTCCAAAGTCACCCAACAATCCAAAAAACACACAGTCCTATTTCATTTAACACCCTTTTCTTTTTTTCACTTTTTTTTTCCAAATTTTAATGCTTAAAAAAACTTCCAAATTCTTTTTGACCTTCAAATCCATCTGATAGAAATAGCCAATTAATGATCCAAAATAGAAAAATCCCAATAGTAAGAGGCCCAAAAATCAAAAGAAGAAAAAAGGATAAAATTAAAAAGCAAAAATAAATATTACTATGAGTTAAAATATACAAAAAGGCTGGCGAAGTAAGATTTCACAAGTATAATATGGACTGCACACAGCCACTTTAATTTTATTTATCCAAGGCTCTTAATTATGACCTCTTCTCCGCGCTTCAAAAGCCAAGCCTCAAGTGTTGAAATATTGATAAGAAGTCCCAGGAAAACACCTGTAAATAATATTTTTTGTGCTCTCCCTCCATCTTATCCATTAAATGTCCTTGAGAAGGAGTAGGTTATACATTTCTCCCGCAGTTCAAAATTAAAGTACTTTCAAGCCTTAGTTGGCAGTGTTGCAAAATCTCTTAATACTTTCCCCCCCCCCAGCCAAGAAAAGAAGAGTAATGTATACAAAACTCAGAGAAAAAGAAAGAAAAAATCAAAGGGGGTCTCTATCCTAATGAAAATTAAAAATCAAAAGAAGCATGAAAATATATAAAGAAAAAAATTCAATCTGGTTACCTACAAAATCACATTAAAGTCGTCAAGAAAAGAAGTAGTAAGGAAAGAATCCAAGCCTCAATTTGACATCACTTTAAAAACGCCGCTTAAACAATTCCAGTCACATACAAAAAAGGTCACAGGTTTTCTTCTTTGTTCAGGATAATCCTTTCAGGTCTCAGCCAATTTTACATTACAAAAGAGGTTTCTCACCCAACCGACACACATTCCGCTCAAGCCACTTCCTTTTCAGAGCTGTCCGACTTCAGCAGCTTTGGAGGCTGCCTTTCCACCGCCAGCAAAAAGGACTTTCTCCCGGATCAAACCAGAGATTTGCGATATCTCTGGGATCCTGGGACTGTGCCCTTCTCAATCCCCGTCTCTACGGGACGGTTTTAGGTCCGTTAGGACCGACCAGGGGCGAAAATATCAGCTGCGATCTCAGAGCCCCAAGATCGCAGCTGTAACACCGAGACGAAGCTCCGCCTTCCTCCTATCCCACTCACTTTTTGTACCCACTTAGAACATGTTATCTAAAAGCAGGGGTCACCAACCACCGGTCCCTGGACAAGTACCGGTCCATGGATCGTTTTGTACCGGGCCACAAAGAATGAATAATCGTGATTAAAATATATATTTTATATTAGCTAAAGCTAAGAAGCCCTTTACTATTGGGAAGAACTGAATTTTGCCAGTCCTTGAAAAAGTGTTTCTGTGTGAAACTGGTCCCTGGTACAAAAAAGGTTGGGGACCACTGATCTAAAGTATACATGCAGCAACTCAGAATTCCCATGTGGATATACATGTAGTCCTCAGTTTACAAAAGCAATTGGAACTAGAATGGCCATTGCTAAGTAACATGATCATAAAACACATCACATTATCATACCACTTAGGGACAGGAGTTTCAGCAGTGCTAATTACTATCATTAAGCAAGGACCTCACATGACCAACATCCAACTTCCTGCCAGCTTCCCCATTGACTTTGATTGTGGAAAGCCAGCAAGGAATGTCAGAAATTGCAATCATACAACTATGGGAATACTATGATAGCCCGGAACTCCAAGGACTATAAGTCTGCTCATTCAGCACAACTGCCTTTTTGAACAGTCACTGAATGAATGGGCATAAGTCGAGGACTAGCTATGGTAGAATTGTATCTTGATAAAGACTAAGTAATTAACCACATCAGTAACTCCATGCTTGATCCTATTACTCTGAACCACATATTCCATCTTTACTTCATTTTCATTCAACCTGCATTTATGAAATGGGAAAACACTTAAAATAAATTCTCAACTCTTTAATTCTCCTTGCGCAAGGAATTAAATATATCTTCAAATCTTATTATCAGAATGTATTTCTATATCAGGCAGAGAAAGCATTTAACTCACATTATCCAACCAAATTTTCAACCAACATGTATCCATAACAAGGACAATAAGATCAAAATTACCAACTGAAGCCAATGAAAAATGCAAATATTGAACTGAAAATATTATACTAAGTTTCATTAATACAAGAAAAATAAAATATCCTCTATATAAAAATGCATTTGTTGCCTTTAAACAAATTAGTAACATAATTTAAGTTTGGGGAAAAGTCAGTTCTTTTGTTATTATGCAATTGATAATAATCTTTATTTAAATCTATATTCTCCCTACTTCCATTTCATGACTTGGAAAGAAAAATCAAATGTTTCCCTTAATGTCCAAGAATTATATTGCAAAATTAGTTACTGTATTTATTTAATTTGCAAGCTCTGAAAGAGGGCATTAAAAAAAACACCTCTGCCCTGTTTTAAGATATTGCAGCCAGATTTACATGCTCTCAGTTAATCCACTCCATCTTTTCTGGAGCTCTCTTAGATCCTGCCTTTCCTCTAAGGAGCTCATAGCAACTTATATGAAATTGTCTTTCACTTTAACCTCACCACCACCAACAATGCCAGCTGACAATGGTTTGCAAAAAGCTTTCCAATGAGTTCCACAATTAATTGGATATATTTTTCAGGGTCTTTCCAGTCCAAGTACAACATTTTAATTACTGCACCATATTTTATTATTCTGTATATAAATTTGGTTATAACAATCTATACCGATGGAAATTGGGGATGGTATCCATGAAAAATCAAAGTAACACCGCACTATTTTGCAATTTTTCATCTAGATATTTTCTTAAAATAATTTCCTGAAATTTGATAATTTAACAAAAAATGGATTAAGGCTCAAATTTCCTAGCAAAGTAATTATGTTTTTCAAAATTACAGCAAGAGAAACATGTTAGTAAGTTTGCTCTTCACCCTGACACTTATTGTATATTTTACAACAAAATAACACAACATTGTTTCAGGTGAAGAAGCAACATCCATATTTTCTTGCTCTCCATCATTGCTTATTTGAAATACATTACAATATTTTATGTACTCTGTTTTCTTAGAAACAAAACAAAATAACAAAAAACGAATAGAATGTGCAACAACACAATAGCAGTTACCAGCAAACGCACAAAAGATAAAAATACCTGCATAAAGGGTGAACCCTAAAAAATTAAGAGCCGTGGTGGCGCTGTGCTTAGAATGCAGTATTGCTGCAGGCGAGCTCTGCGCACACTGTCAGGAGTTCAATTCCTTTTATCCTGACCAGCTCAAAGTTGACTCAGCCTTCCATCCTTCTGAAGTCGGTAAAAAGAAGACCAAGATTGTTGAGGGCAATATGCTGAGTTTGTAAACTGCTTAGAGAGGCTTTAAAGCACTATGATGTGGTGTATAGGTCTAAGTGCTATTGCTGTTAAGAAATGCAATCTAAGGCAGGGACCTCCAAAATCAGAGTTTGAAAAAGTCCACCATAAGGGAAAAGGCACACCTATTGGATTAACTGCATGAGCCTTGAACTAACACCTAAAGGACTTCAGTAGAGATATAAAAGGCTGGGTTCACAGATACCAGGACAGCATTTCAAACAATGAGCCAGTTAATCTCGAGACAGAAAATGCAATGGGACTTTTTGCTATAATAATAATAATAATTAAAAAAAATGCAAAATGTGCCAACAGTGTTCCAGAGGATATGCACGTCATTTCTAAAAAAGTTACTAAGCTAGAATTAAAGAGTAAACTGGATGAATTTTCACACACATAGACAAAGACACACGTGCCCACACACAAATATGTGGGTCTACTCCCAAACAGCTTACAGCTAAAGTACAATTCACAAGTATCTTTTCATTTAGCCATCATATATTTTAAAGGTATTCTCTATTAATTAAAGTTCCCTAAAATAGTTAACAAATTCAGGAACAGAAACCAATTTAAAGATAAAACATGTTTACACATGTTTTGTGATTAAAACATAAATAAAAATTAGCATTTTAACAAAAAGGAGAACATCACAGCTGAAGTTTCTGTGGTGATGTCTGACTGCCTCAAAAAAGAGCAATCATCTGTCACTACATAAAGTTTCTAGTCATTCTTATTTTAATAAAACAGAAAACAGAATATGAGAGGGGGGAGGGAGGGAGGGAGGGGGAGAGATGGGGAGAGAGAGAGAATATGAATGAGAATGACTTACATTCATTTTCAATTACTGAAATGTTCAGGGAGAAGAAATAAAATAGAAGTTACCCATCTATATTCCAGGAGCTCAGTTTAAAGATCTTCCTCTTTGCTGTTTCTTTCATGGACCACCCCCTCAAAAAAAGGCAAAAATACAATTTCAAAAAACAAAATTATCCATTGGACTATTGCGATGGTTCTTTGTCAAAAGAGAGCATCGGTATCTCCCTGTTAATAGCCCTGGAGGCAAAGCTAGAAAAATGTGCTGTTTTCATACAGTGGAGCCAGGAAATTCTATAGTGGGACATACCAAAGCTATTCCTTATGATCTTACAATCATAAGGCCTCTAATCCCCACTGGGAACTATTTTCTGTAATATTCTCCCTGGCTAAATGGAATTTGCAGCCAAATAATGAAAGTTAAATTTATATGCTTTATAAAGGAGAATATGGAGAACTAATGTAGTTGCTATCTACCAGAGGTATTTAAGTGGGGGATATCGAATGTGGTTGTCCTAGTCTAAAGTGAAGAGCTTTTGCTGGGGTGGACTTATTTGGAGTCTCCTATGTTAGTTTGATGCAAACCCTGATCCATTTGGAGATTATGATTGGTAAGACTTTAAGCCTAAGTAGGGATATCAGAGGGCAGAAGGGTAGATTCCTGGTGAAAAACAACTTCACTTTAGTGATGAAGGTTGGGTCTAACACAGAATGACGGTGTCCAGCTGAATGATGCTGAACACTTTCTTTGCTGAGGGCGCCCATGATTTCTGACATCCACTTGACAGGGTTCTGGTTACCAGAAACAGTACTTTGTAGGCCAGATGCTCTAAGAGGGGGATGTCAAACTCAAGGCCTGGGATTGGATCCAGCCTGTGGGGTACTGCTCTGACCCGCAGGGCTGCTTTGGAAACAGTGAAGGATGGCTTGCAGTGCTTCTGCCAGTGAAAATGGGTTCCCAAGCTCCGTTTTCACCTACCACAGCCTCCTGCAACCCTCTGCCAGTGGCACAGGGTTACAGGAGGCCGTGGCAGCCCAAAATGGAGCTTGGGAGCCTGTTTTCGCTGGCAGAGCACTCGAACCGCCACAGGCGCCCCCGACAAGAGTGATGTTGAGCTGATCATACCTACCCTGGCCACCCCCAGCTCCCGAGGTCAAACACAATGGTGATGTGACCCTCAATGATATCGAATTTGACATCCCCGCTGTAAGATTAACCTGTCTAAAATTTCAAACAAGTCTTAAGTTAGAGTTTGAAGTACTAGCTGAAGTTTCCATAACAGATACCAGTAGATAGTGGGTCATCGAATAAGGAGATCGCTGCTCAGGAAGATCCTGACAGAAGATAACCACCTTGATTCCCACTACTGAAGTCTAGGAGAGGGCTGAGACTTGTCTATTGAGGGTGCTTGATTGGAGTCCCTTGCTGAGGCTTTTCTATAGGAGTGAAGCTGAGGTGAAATTTGTTTTCCTTGGCCCATCTGCAGAAACTCACATTGTTGACGATTTCTCCCTTTTGATCCAGGTGAATTCTTATTCTCTGAATTGAAGTCTTTAGGAAGCTATAATAGCAATATGATTTAGACTTATATACCACTTTACAGACTCACATACAGTGATTTATAGCCCTCTCTAAGCAGTTTACAGATTGTTGATTGCCCTCAATAATCTGGGTCCTCATTTTACCCACCTCAGAAGGATGGAAGGCTGAATCAACCTTGAGTCTGGTAAGATTTGAACAGTCAAACTGCAGGCAGCCGGCAGGCAGAAGTAGCAGCCTGCAATATTGCACTCTAATCACTGCACCGCTGTGGCTCATGGTCTGTATGGTTTGGCTACAGCATCCTTGGCTGAAAAGATAGCCCTGCTCAATCTCCAAACGTATGCAGGTAGTCCTCGACTTACAACAGTTCCCTTAGTGACCATTTGAAGTTTCAACAGCACAGAAAAGAATGACTTCTGACCATTTTTCACACTTATGACCATTGCAGCATCCCCATGGGCATGTGATTTACATTTGAATGCTTGACAACTGACTCACATTTATGCCGGTTGCAGAGTCCCAAGGTCATCTGATCACCTTTTGCCACCTTCTGACAAGCAAAGTCAACAGGGAAGCCAGATTCACTCAACAACTGTGTTACTAGTTTTAACAACTGCAGTGATTCGTGTAACAAATGTGGCAAGAAAAGTCCTAAAATGGGGCAAGATTCACTTAACAAATGTCTTACTTAGCAACAGAAAATTTGAGCTCAATAGTGATCGTAAGCTGAGGATTAGCTGTATTTATAACTGTTTGGATGGAATATGGGTGGTTTAACTTCCCTCTAGCCCTGCAGGTCTGATGATACCAGGAATTTTCAAGGACAGAATCTCCTGGACCAACTGAATGCTACTAGACTCAGATTCAGGCTCTACTTCAGGAATCGCTGGAACGACGTGAAAGAGGTCTAGATGCATTGTGCCGTTTCTCAGAGTTCTCATGCACGAGATTAATCACATAGACTTGTTCCTGGAAGGGAACTTTCTGGTCCTCCAAATGTCAATGTAATCTGCTCAAACACACTGGAGTTGATGTTCCAGTTAAGGAACCAGTTAAGATAGTATGACACTTTCTAGACTCCCTGGAAATGATTTGCTGTGACAAGTTTTTCTGGACTGACCTTCAGATGAGTCTGAGATATTTGAGGTCTTTGTCTCTTTCCAGGCCAGTCGGTGCTCCGGGATCACATAATCTACTTTGTACGCAGCTGGAAATGAGAAGGGACAGCCTGGTGTTCTGCTGCCTTTGTCTTAATGTTTTGTTGTTGCTGTTAGAGAGAGGCTTTCTATGGACCTAGATCTCATCTAGGCACTTTCCCTAGAGTTTGCCAGATTCAGATTTAGGATCTATATTCATTTCTTGAAGTATGACTGCCTCCTGGTGTCCACACCAGCCACCCAGGCCTCTGGCTGACAGTTGAGCATTCTCCAGATTAGTATTTGCCAGGAAGGCAGTGATCTGGCCTGGGCTCTCTTTACTCTGGAGGGAGCGATTCAGTTAAATGTTTGGCACAGCAATGGTACCCTTCATTGCAGAGAGGAAGGGACGGGCGGGTGGACTAATTCAATCATCCAGACAAGGAAATAAGAGTTTGGGTGGATTGAGATAATCCAGAGAAGCAAATTAATAAGAGATGATAGCCCTCGCTGTCCCGGAACTGTTCAGAACTTCCAAAAATTATGAAAGACTTCAGGCAAGATTGTTGGCTACGGAGAACACCTTTACTGCTCACAAGTCCTTTTAAGTCAGGGATCACCCACCTTTACCTGGAGTCCCTGGTGGTTTGAGTATTAAAATTTAGGACGTCTGGTCTCTGGGACCCTTTTAGGGGTTTTAGGTCTGCAGAAAAATTCCCCACCCCGTTTTCCTACCAATCGATCATTCTTTATTTGGGATTGCAGGATACCATCTCCAGCTCCGTTCTTGGGGCCTGGAGGGGGAGAGAGAGAGATGGCTAACCTTTTTGTTGCTGTGTGCCAAAAGTGTGTGTATGCCTACCCCCATAATGCAATGTGTGTGTGACCCACTCCCACTTCTCCCCCTGTGCATGCATGTGCAACTCCCCCCCATTCTCCCTGCGCATGTGTGCATGATCCCCCGTGCCCCGTTTTGGGCCTAGTCGGCCTCCTTGCAGTACTCCCCTCTGCGCTCCCCCCCCATGCATGCACATGTGACCTTCCCCATGCTTTTCTCACCGCATGCGCACACATCTCCTACAGGCCCCCTGCCCCCTGCTCATGCATGGCAGAGACCTGAAAATCCGTTGGCCGGCGGGAGGTGAGCACGCATGTGTGGTGGAGCTGAGTTAGGTCAATGGTTCATGTGCCCACAGAAAGGGCTCTGCGTGCCACCTGTGGCACACGTGCCATAGGTTCACCATCACAGACCTAGGATCTCAAAGGCTTTCCTAAGGAACAAGCATCTCCAAAGCAAAGAGCCTGCTCAATCTGTAAGTCTTCCTCTTCATCCAAGGACAGTGAACACTCCTCCTTACTCAGACTTTTCTTAAAAGGAAGATATTGCAAGTTGGGGGCAACAGAGGATGGCGACTGGGTGTGTCTCCCTCATTTGGAGCTCTACCCCTTTTGCAATTCAGACTATGTGATTATAATCTGGAAGAGAGAGGGTAATGAGAACAGGGGAAACAAGAAGCATCATCATCAACACATCAATTGCACATTTTGCTGTATCAGCTTCCCCCACCCCCCACTATCCTCAATATGGTGAAGAGCCAGAAAAGAGGAAGTAAAAAAAAGTAATCTATTTCGAAAAAAATTTTTTTCTGGGAACCTGAAATTTGAGTTCATGGAGTGGGTGGTGACTATGCAGGCTTGATCTGAGGAAGTCAGAATCTAATTTAGTTTAACATGGTCTTTCCTGGGGAATAGGAGGAGGAGGAGGAAGTAAAAGAAGATAATTACTAAAGAGAAGCCAATTGAAGAAATTGGAGGCTGCTACTCCTTTGTCTGGCCACTGGAGTAAGGCAGAAGCATTCACAGACGCATTGGTTGGGTATGATAGAAAGAAGAAAACCAGTTTGGTTCAGTGATTAAAGCATCAGGCTAAATACCAGGAGACTGTGAGTTCTAGTCCCATTTTAGGCAGAAAGCCAACTGGGTGACTTGAGCTACTCGCATTCTCTGAGCCCTATGAAGGAAGCAATGGCAAACCACTTCTAAAAACCTTGACAAGAAAACTTCAAGGACTTAATCAGATAGTTTCCAAGAATTGGATACAATTGAACTGAAGGAAAGAAAAACTGATGGGAAGGAAGAAGACTGTGTTAGCATGCTACTCAAAACCAGTCTTCTGGCTTATCCCCAGTCATTGGAGATGCAATCTGACATATTTCAGGAAAATTCATTTGGTGGCTCTGGCAGGGATGATCCTGCTGGGCAGAATAAAAAGAAAGGAAAAGGGGAAGAAAATAAAGAAAAAAATGAAAGCAGCAAAGAACTGCTGACAGTAATTTGAGCCAAGCTAATGGAACACAAAGAGGGAGGGAGGGAGGGAGGGAGGGAGGGAGAGAGGGAGAGGGAGAGAGAGAGAGAGAGAGAGAGAGAGAGAGAGAGAGAGAGAGAGAGAGAGAGAGAGAGAGAACATCAATAATGGATCCCACTTTGCTCTGCAGAAAATCATCAATTTGGTCTAAAGAATGCCTGTTATGTATTCAAGCTAAATTACTTTTGTAATCTGCTTAAAGAATGGTAGTATACACTTACGAGAAGTCATTTTGAAAAAGGGCTTTTCTTGCAAGATATAAAGCAACTATGTTAGTTCAGTACCTTCTACAGAAGCACAGGTTTTGGCAAACAGGGCTGGCTACAAACTATAGAAGAGGATGGAGAGGATTAGAACCACTTTGAAAAAGCAGTCAAAAACATATCAAGATCAATAGCAATTTAGAAACACATGTTGGAAATGGGAAAATATTCTAGGACTTTCCATGTGACCAGACAAGGACTGACTTTTGTAAAGGAGCCAATCAGAAAACAGCATGTTTGGCAATCTGGAGTCTTTTGAGTATGGCAGCCTAGAATTTGGGGCTAAGTTCAGCAGGTCCCCATCATTGGTTTCCACTGATGAGCCACTTCTTGTGATTGTCTGCACCTCTGCTATATTCACTTGAATCTTTAGTTGAATAAGATATTCAGTTTAAATATGTAACATTTGGGGAAAAATTATAGTCAATTTTATTGAACTAATAAGCATTTCATCTTGAGTTATTACTTGCTTAAATAAAGAGGAAATTAATTTTTCCTGGGTTATTGCATGCTCTTTTCTGCACAAGGCATCTGATATCGTAAATATAAATTGGAAGATTTTGCCTAGCCTGTTTAGAAGTTGACAGAGGAAGTAAGACAATCAGTAAGAGACTGATAGATATGTCTTTGGCTGGACATTAAAAAAGCCTGAAGAGACTTGAGGCTAGATGAGGTGTTAAAATGTATACCCACCAAAACCAAAGAAGTTTCAATGGATGTCTTAATATTCAGGAGTTTAAGTTAGCTTTTATAGACAGTACTTTTAAACTAATTAGGGTTAATAAACCAAAGTTTGGTTCAAACCCTTGAATCTTCTTTATGGTAATAAGTTTGGTATGTTCATCCTGGGTTCCTGGGGACAAATTCTCAAGGTAATTAACTAAATGGTTAGGATGCTATTTCCTGTAAATAGTTAAAACATGATATAATAGACTGATGCAAGTCTATCAGGCCACCTCAACTGGAAGAACTCTTTTAGAGTGGCGGTCAGAATCTGGGTGCTTCCCCTGAATCCATACATATCTAGCATTTAATCCATATCGGTCTAGATAGACCTAATCAACCATTCTTTCACTTTCTGTTAGAAACAGTGCAACATTCAAGACAGGAGCAGCTGTTTGTGTGGTATATTCCTTGTGTATTCAAAGCTTTGCAGGGGAAGAAACCAGCAACAAGATTTCTTCTTTGGTTCCTCTTCCAAAGGAGAAAGGGAAAGCATCTTTCTTCTTTTCCTTTTAAGCTTCCACACATTACCCAATAAAATGTCAAGTCAAATCCTCATCATATCACACTCTGGGTGATGCACTGTTTATAAGATAACCATCTGATTACTCAGTTAATATTCTGGCTCACTGAATAATGCAATGTGGCATTAAAGATCCTGCCACTGTTATTGTGGCTACCTATGCAAAACAGTAACAAAAATGCAAGTAGGAAGGTAGAAGTGTTTTTTTTTAATCTTTTAAAATTAGTAAACACATTATACTTGTCACTAAAGCAAGGCTGCATTCTCAGTTAATCATAAAAGGGTGGAGGGAGGGAGAGATCACAAAACAGAAGGTTATATAATAGTTCCTTTGTACTAAGATTCAGAAGACAGGGCTACTTCCCTCTGTGACAGCAACTGAATTGTAATCCTCTCTACCAACTATCCAAATTGCCTATGCTACAAAAAGCATGTCCAATGGTCAGTGAATAAGCTACTGTTGTCTGTTCCAATACAGAACCAAAATGTATGATAAGATAAAGGAGCTTAAATTATTCATTATCTTAAATTATTTTATTAGTTTAGATGTCAGTACAGTTGATAATAAAAACTATTTTTTCTACATGTTCTACAGTGATGCCAAATGATTGTAGTAGCCTTTTGGTTGCTTCCAAGATGTTTTTTCATGTACGGTAGTGTTATTATGCAGGTAACAGACTATCTAATACAACATATTCTAACAAAATGGATAGCAACACAACTTTTATCAAAAAATGCCTCATTGCTCAAGACAAGCTATGAAAAGGACAACACGGCCATATATCAAAACATCACAGAAACAACCAATAGTCTATTACAACCACATAGCATCACTGTAGCACACAAACCAACTCAATTCCTCCAGAGTATCTTACATAAACCAAAAGACCAAGTAGCTCCCCAAAAACAAAGTCATCTACAATATGAACTGTAAAGGCCACAGTGTAGGACAGAAATTCAGAAGATTAACAGAGTGCATCCACAAATACCAACTAGCAGTCAGATGACACACACAAAAAAATTCCTTGATCTCATAAAAGATGGACAGACCCAAACATAATTTTAACTGGTAGAGTGTGAGCATCCTAGACCAAGCTAAATCTAAAATTCCTAGGGAATTCCTGGAAGCTTAGCATTCAAAAAAAATCACCATCTATAGGCACACAGAGATAAAGTAAATTTAAAAGCTATTCATAAGAGGCAATAAAAAAAATCTACAAAGGAAACAAAAATATCAGAAAGCATCTTCTCCAGCAACCGACAAAGATAAGCAGGGATTAACATCAGACAAATAACCAAGCAAAAAGCAATGCCCTAATCAAGAAACTTCCAGGAAGAAAACCACACTCCCACCAATATTTATTCCATAATCATCTGCCTATAACCTGGTGTACCAAGCATGAGATAGTTATGATAATAAAAGTATTTAGCATGACAGGGAGATTCTTATATGATTCCCTAGCTCCAGAATTAATATAGGAATTTAACTTAGCTTTGGCACGAAAGACTGAATATAAATATCAGAAGTTCCTAGGAACAACTTAGAATACTTACAAAAAGAATCATAAATCTGAGGAAAAATTTCATCAAATCTTATCACTAGCTTAGCTGAGTAGGCCTAATGGGAATGTAGATTCAACAGTATCTGTAGAACTAAACTACACACTACAGATGTAACTACACACTACAGATTGTTCAGGGAGCATATCTTTTCGTAAAACAGCTTTTTAAATTAAAAATAAAAACAGACTATGTTGTCTAACAATTGTATAAAACCTATTGTTATACAAATGAATGTCCTCCCTACATTTCAAAATTCCCAGTTAGGGTGGTCAACCACTTTTTAGGCTAAGAACTGTAATCTAACATCTTTAGAAGGTACAAGGTTGCTAAACATTCTCTAACTGGTAGACAAGGTTTTTTTCACCCCCCCCAACAATTTTCTGTATATGTTGAGCAGAACAGAAATGATTTAAAATATTTTCTGGTCCTCAATGTAGCCAGCCAAATGCTACAAAAGGAGTAAAATCTTGGTTGCCTGGTATAAAAATAGATTGTAAGCATCAACCAAGCAGCTCAGATTAACATACCTGCCATATTTTGGGTAATCTTCCAGAAGAAGCTAATGCTTTTGTAGATTAGCAAGAGACACAATTCAGAGCTTTCAATCTGAATGCAAAAAGTAGCTGTCAGGCAGCCAATGTTTTTTCTCACTGTGTTAGTAGTTCTAACATATTTTAAATTATTGCCAAAATAGCATTTTAAAATTTTACTTTCTTGACCATTTGTGCTTACTGGGAAATTATACAATCCTAGCACATTCATAGTACTGAGAAAGGTTTTTACAATTAAGGTTTACAAACATACAGTGCAGTTTGTAGCTGGTAAACAGGTATAGAAAACATAGTAATACACAATACCAATGCTAGGGAATACTCAAACTACTAAGCAATTGTACTTATTTCAAATGCTAGCAAGACAGCACTTAAGGTTTTGCAATTCTTCAACAACACATGGAATAAGAACAGTGAGATGTATACGGTGGTTTCACAGATACCTGTTAAAAATGTGAGTACATGAGGTCATCTCATTAGACCATTGAAGAATTTGTGTGATATAGAGAAACTAAATGGTGAAACATTAGGAAAAGAGTACCACCAAGAATGTCCCATTATTTAACTTCTGTGCAAAATATATAATAAGTACTGGTGGAAATGGAAATTCGAATAACAATTGCTCAAAGAACACTAGGATATT
Organism: Laticauda laticaudata; assembly: GCA_004320025.1. Lineage (NCBI taxonomy): Eukaryota > Metazoa > Chordata > Lepidosauria > Squamata > Elapidae > Laticauda > Laticauda laticaudata. The sequence continues at coordinate 64,030 of BHFT01004422.1, forward strand.
AAATATACTGGTATTTCTTTTGTTCCAGAAGAGATTAGATTGGAAACATACATTATACTAGTAACAAAGTTATCTATTACAGGAGTCCCCAATCACCGGGCCCCAGACCGGTACCGGTCCGTGGATCAATTGTACCGGGCCGCAAAGAATGAATAATCGTGATTAAAACATATATTTTATATTAGCTAAAGCTAAGAAGCCCTTTACTATTGGGNTTGTGTCTCTGCCTACCAGCATCTACCAGTATTCATCTGGCTAGCGTCCTATCAGTGTGTGAGAGAGTTGAGGGCTGTCTGGAAACTGAAACTGAAACCTGAAATAGTTATTTGCTGTGTGAGCAAGAAGGAGATAGCAAGGAGCCTGGGCATGGCTTAGCTTGACTGTTCTGTACTAAAGCTGGTTGCTGCTGTGAAACTAAAACTGAAACTCCTCTCCTCTGCTTGTGTTTTGCATTTGGAACAGATTTTTCAGGTGGGGAAGGGGAGTAGAACTTCTTAGCATCATAGCATGTTAATAATAATATCCAAAATACTAATGCTCTGATGGTCATTTTGAAAATTCCTTTCTTCACACCTAGAAGCCAAGAGGAACATACGTGCCAATTTTCAAGTTTGTAGGCTTTACGGTTGTGGAGATTTTGTGATGATGCACGAGTGGTATTTCGTTTTTATATGGAGAGATTTATAAATCTATACAGTACAGGTTTTTTTTAGTTTCTCTAGTTTTTAATGTTTTTATATAATCAGTTATGCTAATGGCTTTAGATATCTTTTGATTGCTTTAACTTTAGCTTTGTTAATGCCTTAAAAATAAATTTAGCCTGATTAAAATCTGTTTCTACTTGGTATTTGGTTGTGAAGTTAATTTATATTGTTAATTAATATAGCTTGATTGTACTGTTATAGTCAAAAAAAATTTTTTTACTTAATTCTTTATTTTCAAGTGCTAAAGAAAACATAATTATTCAGTTGCTTTTGACACTGGCTGCCTTATCTAAGCTGCTTGTTTGGTGAAATGCACAGCTATATAAATTGGACAAATAAATAAACAAAATATATTGTTACTTCCATGGTTTTTTCAGTTGTAGTATATGATTATGACAGCTGGATGATCAGAAATGATGAATGGAGAAAAATCAATGTATTTGAACAGTAGTGGTACAAAAATCTTTTTAGTGTACCGTAGCCCTCTTAAAGAACAAATAATTCAATATTAACTGAAGTAAAACCAGGCTGCTCACCCAAATGCAGTATTCTGTAAATAAAAGTAAAATACAGTGGGCACATAATGCAAACTAGCAAGAGTCAGTGGGAAAGATTTGAGCTTATAGGAACTCAAACAGTAATTACTGATAGATAAGCCAGCCAGAAAAATGTCCAGTCAGATTATGAAGAGTCAAAAACAACTGAATAATTATATTTTCTTTAGCACTTGAAAATAAAGAATTCAGTAAAAAGTTTTTTTTTCAACTATAACAGTACAATCAAGCCATATTAATTAACAATATAAATTGGTTATTTCACAGCCAAATACCAAGTAGAAAGAGATTCCAATCAGGCTAAAAAAATTTTTTTAAAGAACCAAGGTCAAACTCCCAATTAAAATCCAAAGGAAAAAATATGGAGAATAACATTAAGGCTCTTCTACAGAACAATCATTTCCTTCTGTTCCAATCTAAACTCCCTACCTTATTCATGCAATGTCCCAAAACTCTCCCAGGTAAATGATAGTTCTACTTTATGCCCACTGTAACTACTGATAGCTATTATCATAGGTATTTATGGTACACGTAGCCCTCCCACAAAGCAAAAAAAAAAGAGGGAATGAAATTTGAACCTTTCCCATCCAATCATCCAACTGAATAATTATGTTCTCTTTAGCACTTGAAAATAAAGAATCATCCAATCATACCACAGTTTTGGTATGACTTGTTGCTGTTATTGCAGTACTGTATTCCTGCCACACATTCCTAATTAAAGTGACCTTCAAAGCTTTAAATCATTTAGTGATTCTTGCTTATAATGCTTAACTATATTCGGTGCTAAATATGTTTTTTTAAAAAAAAATTTTAAGAGTGTAGTTATAGAAATCCCATTGAAAACCATTTGCTATAAGAAACTACTAAATAAAAGAAGAGTTCTTCAAGAAATGTCAGGCACAGCTAAACCCAATGTTGCTAGATAATCTCTGAAAAAAAATTGTTCAAAAATATTAGTTACTGCAGCTGCTACCTATTGCTAATACCAGTTATCCTTAAAAAATGATACTGTCCTTATTGCCAATCTCTCATATCCCAAACTGGATCATTTGGGTTTTTCACTGCATCAGCAATTACAACTACCAGCAAGTAGTCCCATTCTATTCAAATGACACCAGGAAAACTTGACAATTGTTTTCTTTCAATGAATTTATAAATGCATTATTTTTATTGCACATTTTAATAAAACAAACAAAAAGAGGAATACTGGAAGACTTCAAAGCAGATACCAAAACTGTAAACTTGGTTTTTTCCCCAAACACAGACACATCAATTGCCTGAACATTAACTATTATTCTTTTCTTCATATGTATCTCATATGCACGTTTCTCATTCGATTTTTATACTCATTTATGCCATATGCATTTCTACCTCAAAACCCATTGTCTGGGTTTGAGTGTAAAGTTAAGAATTTGTCAGCTTACTGGATGGATGAACTACTCAATGAAAACTACTTTCATTGAGATTGTCTATAAAAAGAATTTTGCAAGTCTGTTGTGCTGTACTTATTGCTTATTGTTCAGTAAATTAGAAAGATGGATGCCCAAGTCACTCCTGAATATTATCTGTTTATTGTGGGTTTAAAATAAGTTACCTCCCATTGCACTGGCAACAGATCTTGCATATCTCCATCAAGGTCATTCTTCTTACCCTCCACAGAAATATACAGAAGAAAAACTATCATCTCCTCATCTGCACCTCTGAAAAATCTCTCTAGACTACAGGATCTTAAAATTAAATAACTTGACAACTAAATAGCTTAGATAGCTTTCATGACACCTTGTGCATAGGTATAGGAATCCACTATTAGAGAGCCATCCACATATTTACCATCTTCCAAGGCAGACTGTTCCATTGTTCAACAGTTCTTACCGTTAGGAAATTATTTCTGATATCTGATATCTTGTAATTTAATCCCACTATTTCTTGTTCTGTCTTCTGGACAACAATGAATAAGTTAACTCTTCCTCCTATTTATCAGTCCTTCAGAGATCTCCCTCCTCCCTCTCCCTCTCCCTCCCTCAAAAATCATTTGCCATCCACCTTGTATCCAGCAACTCTAGGCAGCCAACAACATCAAAACACTGATTTACCAAATTACCAAAACACAGCAAATAAAAACATTAACAGGTAAACTCAGGGAGACAAGATGGCAAAGAAGAGAGCTGGACACATGGGGGGGAGGGGGGTTGAATTTTAATTTGTCAACCACCTTTAGTATGAAGCTCTCCCCCACTGACTCTCCAGCCATCTGGCAGAGCCAGGTCTTAAGGCTCTTTTGACACATCAGGAGGGTGGGAGCCAATCTCAGCTCAAGGTATAAGATTTTCCAGAATTTTTTTTTTTAAATCAGTGCTCACAATGACTGAAAATTCTTTAAATTGTAGTTCATCTGAACGATATCTGACCAAAGACTGTATTTTTGATTCACAGCTTTAAATATGAATGGTAGCAATGACAGTACTGTAAAGTCATGATCAAAAAGGTAAGAATCTGGTCCAGGTATGAAAAGCATGAAAACCAGGATTCAAGGTTCTGCTAGATCTAAATAAAGATATAAAATTTCTAGATTTTTTTTTTAAATCCAGGTAATCCTTTGTTTTTAGCATAATTTGGAGAAATTCAATGTATTATGTACAATTAAATGGTAAAGGTGTTCAGTGTTTTCCCACTGAATATCAGAAAATAGTCTCTTTTCATATCTATGCAAATTCTTAGAAATTATCAGGATTTCAGAAATCTTGCTTGCAACAATGATGTATTTCAGCTCTATTTAGCTCTATCTGTGGCTCTCAAAATAAACTTACAACATCAAGAGAAGTTCCTTCCAACATCCAAACCTCTAGACTTGTTCTGTCTAGGACTAGGTAATCAAGATCGCGAGTTCCTTGTTTCTATTCAATCTCCACTGGAATAATGCACTACTGCTTATTCCAGAGCACTTTCAGTAATTTGAGCCTGTCATATTTCTAGAAGACAACAACAGAACCACTATACACTTGATTACAAATGTGATCAAGATCACTCACGGACAAGACACTGATTCCTTTTTTATTCGCTCATGAAAATGTCAGAGGAATTGTAGTGATCTTGGTAGATAATTTACAAAAAAAATTTTAAGAGAGATTCTCCATGAAACAAATATAATCTAGATAAAATTAAAATATATTTTCCCAAATTTTCAACAAATTTTTAAAAAGTATTTAGATTCCCCTCCCAATCTTTCTGACCGTTCTTAAAATGTTTATCCTTTAATTCTCTCAATTTTTATGTACGAGAAATTTTACATGATATATTTTGAATGTGTGTTAAAAGCATTTCAACTATTCTAAAGGAGAAAGTACTCGATAGGATTTTTTTTTTCCAGATTTTATCCAGAACTTCTAATTTTCTCACTGGAAAAAAAAAACACCTCCCCGCCTTGCAAAATATTTACATAATTGTAACACACTTTTCCAGTTGCCCACTGGAACTAAATAAGTAAATATGGAATGCAGCTCAACATTATTTGCAAAATTCAAGTATTTCAAAACAAATCAATATTTGTTTTTTAAGCAATGATGCCAAGCAGTAACATTGGTACTTCCATCAACATAAAAGTTCCCAAAAAGCAATGTTCTATATTTTCAACAGAAAGGATTTAGGAAAACTGAAAAGAGCTCAATAAGCTGAAGAGCTTTCACTCCATTGGGTGAAAATTTGGATTTTTAATAGCTTTTGACACTGCACAAAAGTTTTAGTAGAACCTTTGGATATTTTTATTTTTAAAAGTAAAATAAATTTAAAAAGTGTTCCTTACTCTGCAATAAACGCTCTCTCCTCCTTCTATATCAAGTTATCGATTTTTAGAAGAGAAACGTCCCCAAATAGGACTTTCTGAACAGTACAGTAATTTTACCGAGATGGTCTAACACGACTCACATTCTTGAAAGACAGTGTTAGTAGCTACCACTGTATAAGTAACAAAAGTAAAAGTATTAATTTTGGTAAAGTACAGGGCGTCTTTCTATTGCAATAATTCACAAAACGATCAAGGCCCCTGTGCAAGTCAGATTGAGTATGTTAATGTCTCATGAGCCAAATATAAATTCCCCCAAAGATAGTAAAAGTTACAGTCCTTATTATTAGGCCTAACAAATTGTGGGGGGTGGGGTGGGGGGATTGCTACTTAACNCATTATAAAAAAAAAAAAAAAGCTTGTCCCTCATTCCTGATACGAATTTGCATAAATCTGTGCAAGAATCTAATAGGTACATCCATAACGTCTATTATGCAAGGCGCTTCGATTTGGACAGCAATACAGCCAAGTGGATCAAACCCTCCTTCATTTATGACAATAAACGTCATTAACGTGGTGAGAATTAAACAAGGCTTTTCTTATAAAAGAAGCCTTCTCAAAGTGGAATCCCCTTCCCCATGTCTTGGGTTTCAACTCCCAGAATTCCCAGCCAAGATGGCATTGTCAATTACAGGGGCGGAAGGCATCACCAGCCTGCAAAAGGTCGCGATGAAAGACCCACCGAGCACCGGCAAACCCTTCTACCGCCCTCCAACGTCAGCCCTGCACATCCTGTTCTACAAACGGAGTAAGTGCACATTATTTCCCCCTCTCCCCGCCCGGAGCCTGAAAAAAGGCTTCCTATCGGACCACAAGCGCCTCCCGCCCTTTGACTCCATTCATCGGCCTACCCGACAGGATCGCGCTACGGAGGGTACAGAGGGGGAGGGAGGGTTGATCCAAAAGCGACCTGGAGAGGAGGAGGCGGGGGAGGCGGGGGTGTCGCAATGTCGCCCCCGACAACGCCTCGCCTCCCCCAAATTACGTGGGAGAGCCGTTACCTTTCATTCGATCAGAAAGACGCGCCGTCCCCCCCCCGCCGCCGCCGCCGCCGCCGCCGCCGCTCCCGGGAAGCCGCTTCAATTCATTCTCCACAGCTGAAGCCGACGCAAAGACCTTCCCCGAGCGCGCGCCGCGTCGTCCCGCTGCCCTCAGCCCTCCTCGCACAGGAGAGGTGGGCGTGCAAGGGGAAAACACACACACACACACACAGGCGGGGAAGGGGCGTGAAAGCCCGAAGCGCGCACTTTTGGCCCTTTCCTGGGAAGGTCGGAAGCGCGCCGGGCGGAGTCCTACTGGAAAGGGGGGAGGGGGCCGATACGGGAGAGACCAGCACTCCTCCGGCGCTCGCAGCCTACCTGCCAGAAGCAGACTGGCCCAGACCCTCGGGAGAGGCGGGCGGAAGCGCGCGGGAAAAAAAAAAAAGGAAAGGAAAAAAAAAGCGGGGGTGGGGGGGAGAAGCACGAGCGAGCGAAGAGGTCGCCTCAGCGCCCGGTGCCCCCGCCCACCCCCTGGCTTGTCTTGAGGGACTGGCGCAGCGGCCTCCCTGCAAGTGAGGGGACCGAAGCTCCTGCGTTACTCCACAGTGCCGAGTCGGGGATTTTTCTACCAACCGCGCGCCTGGGAGATGCGACGCCCCGCCAGCCTCGGAGTCGGCCTGGCTCCTCAGAAGAGGAGGGCAAAAGAGGAGGAGGAGGAAACAGGGTCCGCCTCGTTATCCGCAGGTTATCATCAGCCCAAAGAGAGCTTTGCCTTCTCCAACGGCCCTTTCGTGCACCAACCACTCACTTTGACCAAGCCGCTTCCTGCTCGATCTGCAAAGAAAAGTGGAGCTCTTCACTGGAGAGGGGCTGCCCCGGTTTCAGGTCCACCGAGGCTCACCTCCTCCTCCTGCTCCTGCTCCCCTCGCGGCTTCTGTCAGGCAGGCGCCTGATCTGATCACCGCCCTCCCTCCCCTTCTGCTTTCCCTCGCCGTTCCCCGGGTCTGACGCGCTCATTCTGCAATGTCTGGAGCCTTCGGAGGTTCGCTTCACTTCGGCTTCGCCACATCTCTCAGCCGGCCGGGAGCCAGCCGCCGCCACAACAAAAGAATATCATGGGCGCAGATCACCCGATCTGATGGCCCCACGAGTCAAGAACAGCTTTTTCGGAGGTTTGCAAAGACAATAACGGCCAGACGATTGATTGTAAATGCAAATTTAAAGAGAAAAGATGACGCGATCGACCTGCCGGCGTCAAATATATTTGTTTGTATTTCAGTCGGGAAGGCTTGCTTGATTTTTTTTTTCTTTTTTCCGCCCTGATGTGCTGCTTGCAGTGTTTTTTCANATTTCAGTCGGGAAGGCTTGCTTGATTTTTTTTTTTCTTTTTTCCGCCCTGATGTGCTGCTTGCAGTGTTTTTTCAGCAATGGCTGTAACTGTTCCAGAGAACAATACTGGGTGACTGATTGGTGACAGGATAGTTCAGGCAACAACGAAAGCCAGGTGATGGAGGTAGAAAAGGCCACGGACATTTTGGAAAGGTAGCATTGCGTTTGATTTCGTTCTGGTGGAGAAAATAGCAGTGCGATTAACAAAGCAGCGTCATCAAAAATATGACAGCGATGATTAGAATGAAGATTAACATGTTTGACCAAAAAGAGAAGATTTGGCCCACTGAGAATGGATCTTTTTTCTCTCAGTCAGTTGAAAAGCAGCAGTGTAACTTCTGAAAAATGTTCATATTCCTGCAAAGGAAAAACAAACAGCAGGTGCGGTGCCTAGGTGTTTTAACCATAACATTCATATACATAGAATTCCTCAGATGTATTCTTCATATTTTTTCATTCAGAAAAAAGTCAATTTGTCAAGACTCCTGAAATGTAGACTTAATCTTTTTTGTGTATGTGTAAACACATATAAAGAATATCAAGATGAAAAAGCAAATTGAGAAAAACTTGGGAATATGCATATTTATGCTTGTATTCATACAAATGTGATTTTAAGAATATAACCATTTTATATATTCCATGTTTATTTTAGAACATTTTTATAGGTAATGATTTATGGCCCTTTAAAAAAAGATTTTAAAGGTCCTTTGCTATTACATTATTTTTTTGCCACAACATTTGGGGCAGAAGAATTTTCCATTTTGATTCAAAGAAAGAGGTGCTTGTATTTTTGAGAATTTTTCAGTTGTAGACCTATTAACTAGCAATAGGAATTTCTTGTATTGCAACAGTGAAAGTCTTATGTTCAAGGATAGGGTTTTTGTTTGCTTATTTGAATGCAGATTTTTTAAACTAAGTTTGACAAAATATAAATTCTATGAAGAGGGACAGACATTTTATGTAATTTTTGGTCATAAGGTGCTAAAAGTTATATTATTGATATGAATATCAGTCTATTCAATAGTATTTATAACGACATATCTACTATTCTGTGCCATTTTATTATGGAAGTTTAGTAGAAACAGAAGAGCTACAGTAGCTTCCTGGTTCTCCAAACGTTTTGTATATTCATTTTCTCTATACATAACAGTATGACCATACTACTGTGATCAGTGGTCTCAGCCTCAGTTATAATCAGTAAGGTTGCTTACAATATGCAGGTATAGATACCTATTTTCTATTTTATAGGCATCTTTTCTTGTATAAATTAAAACAATTTTCGCTTACCAGCTTTATTAGCACGCTTGTGGATTTACCTGCTTCTGAGAAAAGTTCCAATCTTTCTCATAATGTATGTTCCAAAAATTCCCAGAAGCATTCTTAGAAAATAAAATAGAGTCATTGCAGTAGTGAGTTATTGGAAGTATGCCCACCTATCCAAGTTAAAAAACAAATAAGGTGAGGTAACAATAGTAGTTTAAGCCATTATAAAATACAATACATCAAATTAATACAGTAGCTCACAATAATCTAATATCACAACTAAAGCCTGAGTTTCCACAGAACGGCCTAATATGTTAGAGGGAGTAACACTGAGTAATCTCATCCGATTGACTCCTAATAAGAGAATGCTTTGTGATTGGCCACAACAATCATAACAGCCATTTTGTGAAAATGCCATAAACATAGAACTGCATTATTCATAGGATGTAATAGTATGTGGGAAAAGATGTTGCCATGGAACAGGCAGATAAGAGACAACATAATTTTTGGCTACACAATGAACAAGGCAAGAGACTCAGAAGAAACCCTAGTTTCTCAGGGCTATAAAGGAGTTGGAGAATGGGTGGGGAGAACATTATATTTTCATATTTGCAAGTTTCTGTCAATGTAGTTTTACAATAACAAAATTAGTTTATCTGATTCCTGTCTGATATACCCATAAGGTCAATATAAATCTTCTGTATAATACAGTATTATTAGTTCATATAGTTGTGAATCCTATTTAGTTTACCTCGTGAGGTAATTAATTAACATTAATCTTCTATATGAAAGAAGGTTCCCTCTCCCTTATCTCCTTACAGCCCAAGAAACTAGGATGGTACTGAGCCTCTTGCTTTGCTCACTATCTGGCTGCAAGTTACCCTGTCTTATCGGACTGTTTTCTTGGCAGTGTCTCTTCATCCAGTCTCAAGGTCTTTCCCACAGACCATTACAAAGGGAAAAAATGAAGCTCTCAGTCTCGTTCAAATCCAACTACTGATCAACTCCTTCAAAAAACCTGGTGCAATAAACCATGTAAATCATTGTAGCAGGACAGCTAAGCCAATAAAATAGAAACCTGGAGTTTTCAAAATTTTCCCCAAACTGTATGAATCTTCACACGTGGTCATATGAGCCTTCGCAAGTGGTCTTGGCCCACCACCTGCTTTGGAATAGCAACTTGATAGTTCCTGCTGCCACTACCAGTTTCCTAGGAGGTGCCGACACCTGATATCCTTCCCCTAATACTACTATGCAGAACAAAGATATCACAACTGATGCTGCTTTAATCAGAGAATCATATCATTTACTACTCAAGACATGAAAAACAAGGAATGGAATGCTTTCATAAAGCAGAATATAGCAAAGACAGGTCCCTTATGAGAGAAATTCTTAAACATGATACATAAATAAATAATACAAATTTGGATACAATCTAGTCCAGGGGTGCTGATCTCAATGCATCAGGATTGTGTTTGACCTCTGGGGGATGGGATGGGCATGGCCAGCATGATGTCACTCATGTTGGGGGTGCCTGTGATAGCCCAAGTGCTCTGCCAGTGAAAACAGGCTCCCGAGCTCCATTTTCAGCTGGGACGACCTCCTGCAACCCTCTGCCAGCAAAAAAGAAGCTCAGGTTGGGGGGGCTGCGTGTGGCTCTTGTGAGCTCCATTTTTGGCTGGGATAGCCTCCTGCAACCCTCTTGCCAGTGAAAACGGAGACACAAAATCTGAAACAGTGCTTTCTTTATTGCTAATATATTGCTAACTAAAAGGACAAGTATACACAAGGTGATCACCAGATAAATCAAATCGACCATATTATTGATACAAGGAAGTGGAAGAACTCAGTTATAACAACGAAGATCTTGCCAGGGGGCAATTGTGAAGCAAATTACAAACTCTTTATGTACAAGTTCCAAGTCAAGCTAAAATGGGAGAAAAAAACTAAGCAGTTACCATAATATGATCTGAAGCACATATCCACCATTTTCAAGGAGAACATCAGGGCTTATTTTGAACCTTGCTAATAGGGAACAGTGAAATTGCTGCATGAAATCAAACACATTTTAAGGATGAATGTGAAAAGAGACTGTTAAAAGGTCAAAAAACAGAAGAAAGCAAACTGGAAATCAGAACAAATGGTAGAAATTGCAGGAGTAACCAAACCCAAGAAAGATGCAAAAATCTCAGGAAGAACCTGAGAATAGTTAGAAAAAAACAAACAATATTACAATATCTGTGAAGATGGAAAAATACAGTTTTTGAAAACTCAGAAGAAGGGTCTAACCTTGAATTCTTATCCTAAAATTGCCAATGAACAGATGGTAACAAATTCAAAAACACTCAACCAGAATGGAAGAAGTGTACTAAAATTCTGTGTAGTAGAGATTTCATTGTTCAAGATATCCAGAAGATGTTCTCTTTTTATGAGAACATTTAATAAAAGAAGGTGAACTTAAATAAGTACTCTGTTATTAGTATGTCTGAAGGCTAAAGGAACTCATGGAAGAATCAGTAAATATTCTAATCAAACTCTGCCAACAAAGCTGGAGAACAACACAATGGCCAACACATTGGAAGAGGTCTGTCTACATATCAAAAGAAAGGAGAGCATTTATATACCCTTTATTTTCACATTGTAGCAAAACAATGTATAGATCATTTAACATGGATTACAGCCATACATGGAAAGGAAATGCTTGATGTCCAACTTTATTTTAGAAAAGGCAAAAGAAAAAGAAAAAACAATTACTGATGCATACTGGATAACTGAGAATGCCAAAAAAAGTCAGTATGTTCTTCATTGATTTTAATTTTTTAATAATGTTTATTCAAAGTTTCAAAAAAAGAATGTTTTTTTAAAAAGAGAAACATGTTCTCACATTTTTCAACATTTTCATAGCAGTGTACATTTCTATTAGTGTCAATTAGAGTCATTTGCTACAAGTAAATCTATCACTTGTTTCCTAAATCCTTACTTATGTTATTATTATATTTATAATACAATATTTATTTAATTATATTACTTGATTCATTGATTTTTAACCGGCTTTTGATTGTGCCTTATCTCAACTGTACTTAGGAAAATGGAACTCTAGAATCTCTCAGTGTTCTCATGAAAAATCTGTACATAAAAGACAGGAGACGATTGTTTGAATAGAGTAATTGTTTGGCAAGAGAAAGTTGCACAGGGATTCTGGGACGTAGAGTTTTGTCCCTTTCCATGCTAGGTCATCTCTTTGTTAAGATGTGTCAATTGTCGCAGAACCATAGAAAATGTTTTATGAGTTGACAGATACATGTTCTCCCTTGAATGTACTGTATATTGAGGGAAGTTGGCAATGGAAGAAGGTGAACATTTTTTAATTTTTTTAAATTGATTTGTCAATCATTTACAAGGTAATAGGTATAGGAATAAACATGAGTATGAATACAGAAAATAGGTACAAATAAATGGGACAATAGGACAGGGATGGTAGGCATGATTTTGCACTTATGCACGCCCCTTACAGACCTCTTAGGAATGGCGTGGTTTTAAAATGACAGGAAAAAACACCAGAAACGAGCTATGCTAAAGCTTTTATCTGATAGCTGAAAATTCAAAGGATCCACAAGTTGTATTGATTAAAGCCAAATAGTATAATAAGAAATGGGACTAAGATTAAATATAAAGATCAAACTAGCAAGAACCACAAGAATTGACAGTAGAGATACTGAAGTGGTAAAGAATTTCTGTCTTTTAGGATCAATATCATAAGTAAAAGAATAAGCAGACAATCACCGACTAGCATCTGCTAGCAATGGAAAATAACATGCTTATATCTCCAGTGATCTGAATTGTGCAGTCAATGGTGGGGTTTTTTATGACACTCCATAGACACAACAGTTGAATTTTGAAGAAATAGGACAGAGAGATTATTGGTGTTTTGGTATTGGAGAAAACTTCTGACAATACCATGGATGGCCAGGAAAATAAGTGGTTCATAAAAATAAATCAATTCAGAGTTCTCATTTGAGGCACAATTACCAGGTTCAAATTATCATGTCCAGGACTGTTATGTTAAAACCTAATCCCTTTAGAAGTGTATAATGCTGGGAAAGGTAAAAGGAAAAAGAAGAGACCTCTGGCATCAAAGTGGGTGGATTTTAACTACAGTCCTGATGGGTGCACCATTAGAAGACCTAAAGCGCCAGATTGGAGTCAGATCATCCTGGAAAAGGTTTATGTATATGGTCATTAAGAGTTGACACCAACTCAATAGCATAATCAGTAAACAATTTCTGTAGGACTTTTTTCTCTAGTCAGTCAGTTTATCCAATATAAATTGTGCTGAAGCATTATCACCACCTTTCCCCACCTCTGAATTACGGAAATGCTTTATTATAGCTCTAAATTGTGTGTCTCCATTATGACCAGTGGTGGGATTCAATTTTTTTTTTTAAACTACCGGTTCTGTGGGCGTGGCTTGGTGGGTGTGGGAGGGGAAAGATACTGTAAAATCTCCAGACAGAGATGGTATTTGCCGGTTCTCCAAACTACTCAAAATTTCCATTTTCGGTTCTTCAGAACTAGTCAGAACCTGCTGAATACCACCACTGAATATGACCCAGGTGGTCAAGGAAAGCAGGCCTCCAGAGCAGGGGTCTCCAACCTTGCCACTTTAAGACTTGTGGACTTAACACCCAAAACTCCCCAAGGCAAGGCAAAGAGCAAGTCAAGGCACCAGTCAAAGCTGGGGGAGTGTAAGCCAAAGCCAACAATTATTCCTGGTAAAGAATATTATATTGTCTTATAATATAATAATATATATTAATATAATATTATAATATTATACTGTGTATTCCTCACAGCTTCTCCTTAAGTGTTCTTTGTGAGGAGGGGTGGGCTATTCTTCCCAAGTAGACTTGCAGCCCTTCACTGGTTTTGCCTGTGGTCCACGCTCTTTGCTCTTGCATCGAGTGGAGTAGACAGTTGTTCCTCATCAGAGGAGATTGGCTGCTTATTAGCATCACTGTGGGTCAGTAGCCGATCCTCCCCTGTGTCTATGCAGGCAGGCAGCTCTTTATCTGGTCGACCGCCTCCCTCAATGCCTGAGGGACCCAGGACAGCATCATCCTCAGCCCCTAGCATGCCTTCCCTGTTGGACAGTCCAGTTCCAACTCCTCCTCCTCCTCTTCCTCCAAAGTGGGCTCTGAAGGAGCCATGACAGCCGCATAAGTCTGTACAAAAGTAGTTATTTGATCGCTCTGAAGGAAAGATAAAGATGTAAGTATCCTTAATTATATATGGTGGCACCCAGAAAGTGTGTCTCATTCTGTTTTGTGACAGTTGATTAGACAAAGTAGATTTTGATTCACAATGGGATAAAAAAGCACTAATTAAATTTCCCTGAACCCCAAACTATTAATTCAAATAATAAATGAGTCATTGATTAATTTTGGATAGAAAAGATTATTTAGATAATAGAAGGTGAAGAACTTGTTATGAGAAACTATTCTAAACAGTCTGTAAAGATATTGACCTATTGTAGTTCCAGCCTGTTGCCTACAGTTGTTCCTGTTATCTGGAGAGATTTCTCCCCAGATTAAAAGAACTGTGGGTAGATTGTTTTATTCTTCTATAACTTTCCGGTTTGGTGCAACAACTAAAGGCCCTGTCACACTGCCCAACGGATGCAAAATGTTTGTAAAAAGGACACAGCGGACGAGAAAAATGTTCCATCCGTTGTTATCCGCTCTCAAAAGGGGCAAAAATTTGCATAAGCAGAGCGGATGGAAAGCGGATGCGTAGAGGATGCCTAGAGGATGCAGAACGGATGCATTGGATACATTTTCCGCTCAAAAGTTTTGAGCAGCTCAAAACCTTCTGAGCGGATGAAATGTCAATAGACGGATGCTGGACGGATAGAGAGGAAGCAAAACGGAGGCAGTGAGTACAGAACGGAAGCATCGCGTTAACCAATGGATGGCAAGTGTTTTTCTCCATTTTACATCCTCTTTCCATCCATTGGTGCAGTGTGACAGGGGCTTAAACAGAACAGGTACAGACTTCAATGGACAGTTAGGTCTATGGAAAAGCCTAATAGCACTTAGTCATAGCACTTAGATTTATATACTGCTTCACAGTGCTTTACAGCCCTCTCTAAGCAGTTTACAGAGTCAGCCTATTGCCCCCAACAATCTGGTCCTAATTTTACTGACCTTGGAAGGATAGAAGTCAACCTTGAGCCCATGAGAATCAAACAGAATTAACAGAATTAGCCTGAATGCTGCATTTTAACCACTGCACCACCACAGATCTTGGTGCAACCAGCCTGCCTTCCATTGAGAACCTGTATACTGCAAGGGTCAGAAAGAGGGCTGAGAAAATAACTACAGACCCTCACATCCTGGACATAAATGTTTCAACTCCTCCCCTTGCATGACACCACAGAGCATTGTTTGCCAAAAACAGCTAGACACACAGACAGTTTTTCCTTGTGCCATCACTCTGCTGAACACCTAATTTCCACAGTTCTATCTTACATCTATTACCCATGTGGTGTGGCTATATTATTTCTATCCTCATTTGTTCCACTACCTTTTCTATTCGTATCGTTATTATGATTTTTATCCTTTGTTATTAAGATTGTTATTACCCGTATTTTTCAAACTAGAAGACGCTCCTAACTATAAGATGCACCCAGGGATGGGATTCAGTTTTTTTAACAACCAGTTCTTTGGGTGTGGTTTAGTTGGTGAGTGTGTCTTGGTGGTCATGTGACTGGGTGGGCATGACCAACTCGACATCACTCATGTCAAGGGGCGCTTCTCGCCTGGCCTCTCATGACAGTGGGGATGCTGCAATGGTCATAAGTGTGAAAAATGGTCATAAGTCACTTTTTTCAGTGCCATTGTAACTTTGAAAGGTCTGTTGTAAGTCAAGGATTACCTGTACAAAAATACAAAAGGCATAATGATGATCAGCTGTTCCAGTCTGCAGGGATCACTATCATCTATTACAGCTTCCGTGTGCTCCATTTTTGGCCTCCGTGCATCCCACGGGGTGGGCAGAAGCTGAAAATGGGGGGCATGGAGGCTGAAAACAGGGCACAAATTGCTGGGAGGCAGAGGCCGAGGGGTGGGGGCTGGCGGGCGGGTGGGGCTTCAGCAACATTGCTGTATAAAACACATAGACATTTCCACCCACTTTGGGGCAGGGGGAGTGCGTCTTATACCCCCCAAAATACAGTACTTCTTGTTTTGCATGTACACCCAAAGCTTCTGTACTGGAAACAAATTCCATGTGTTTCTAATCACACTTGGCTAATAAAGTATTCTAATCTTTTCTATTTCTATTTCTATTTCTATTTCTATTCTAATAGCTAATAACCTAATAGAGCAGGGCTGAGAAAAATCATCAGCCCAATCCTTCTGTATAACTCACCACCACCCCTATGGGTCTGCCACAAATTCAACTTATGCAAAAGTTGACCATATAATAACAAGAGTTTGATTGTTTTATGTCACGGCCAGATTTATTTCCAGTCCAGGATAAAATGGGGAAAGAACAAAATCCACTCTGTGTTTTAGATGAATTTGGTCACCAGAGGGAGCTATTAATCAACTCTTTGGAAGAAGGCAATAACTAATGGGATTGTGAAGAATAAATAGTATTTCTGCCGCAACAAAGATCAGAGGATAATCATAACAATCCATTGGTAATGTATAGTCATTAAAGCTAGACATTGGGCAATCCTCATGTGAAGCTGGCATATAAATCTATATTTCATTTATTTCTTCAACTTATTAACCATCCAATTTAAAACAATTGGCTGACCATTTCGGGCAGACATATCCTCATAATAATACTTAGTTATTTGCTTAGTTATTTACTTAGTTAGTTAGTCAGTTAGTTAATTTGATTATAATAATTTACCAATATTATGTGCAGTTTTTAATAAGATATACAAAGTGCAATCTAAAAAGTACATTTTCTAAAATCAATAAAAATGTGTAAAATAACAAACTATTATGCCATACACACAGATGATACTGAAGAATCTAAATATGAATAAAAAAATAAATGCTTACACACTTAATACCAAACTGCTGAGCAAGTCTGTACAAATATTCATATATATATATCTATATGTATGTATAAGTATTACAAGGATGAGTGATCAGTAAAATATAAAGACCCAAAACATAAGGCAGCAGATAACACATTTGGAAAGGAAAAAGGAAATAATTGGAACTAGTGCTAATTTGGTCCTAAAAGTTTAGGGAGCAATTTCCTGTGTAAAACAATGTTCCCAAATAAATTGTACAGCTCTTGCAATATATTAAGGTTCCTGTTAAACAATAGGAAGGAAATTAAGTTCTCAGAATTACTGGGACAACTATTAACAAGTGGAACTGTAAGAAGAAAACGTAAGATGTTATATAACAAACATTCAAGAGGCACACTTGCTGGAATTTCAGGTTCCTTTAGAGTCTAGATCTCTGCAAAAGAAGAAGTATTCTCCAAAATTGCAAACAGCTAAGTGAGCTACAGAAAAGGCTCTGCAGTATGGAATATTAACTGATGAGAAAGGTTTCCTATTCATATGTGGTCAGTATCCATGGGTAAATCAACCCTACGGTACTCTAGAGATGTTTGTTAAACACCTGCTGTCACAAGCTAGGCAAACACAGATCACTTTCATGATTTTCAGGAAGAAGATTGTTTACCAAGAAGGACCACAGCAGCCAAGGAGTCTCTAGAAAAATGGAACTTGAGACCAAAATAAAGCTGGAAGCTCCAGCTCCAACTCCAGAATCATCCCAGTTTCTAAGCAAAGTGCTTCATTTGAGGTACAACCAGGTAATAGGAATCTCTTAGGGATCTGGATGATATCTAAGATTTAGGTCCTGGGTATCCAACCTTTTGGCTTGCCTGGGCCTTATTAAGTGAAGTCTTCAGCTGTATAGAAAATGTATAATATAGTTAATGTATATAAATTGCATAATAAAAGTTTACAATCTTGTGGGATCACATTACAAGCCAATCAAGGCCTCATGCAGCCCATGGGCTATGGGTTGGGTATGCCTGCTTTAGGTTATTACATATAGAGAGCTTTATAAGTACTGGGAAATGTGTGTATGTTCTTGCCTCTCTTTTGATATGAAAGAAACCCAAGAAGGCCCTAGCACATTTTTTTAGACTTATAAGAAATAGATTTAATTTGTTCGGCCAAGTTCCCCAGGACTGTGCTATTTAAAGCTGTTGTATGAGATCATTATTTATCTCCCAATGGTATTTGCAACATTTCCATTCTTTTGAAAAGATCATAATTTGGGTTTTGGAATAATTGTGAACCTTTCGTCCATAGAGTAAGCTGCCAGACTTGTAGGTCAACTTCAGTCAGAGAAAAGAGTTGCTTTTTGTGAGATGTGTTGCTATATAAATTTGATTAATAAGTAAAATAAATACATTCTGCCTTGGTTAAGGGATGACCACTGAATTCACATTGATGTGGAAATATAAAAGAGATCAGAATACAACCAGTTTCCGGATTGTGATGTCTGCAGGGAAATGATCACTACTACTACATATAACTGATATAACAGTGATCAAATGTAGCATCCTAATTGGGCAAATGAATCCTTGATCTATAGAAGAATGAAACAGTTTTGACCAAAGTCTTCCTAGGGGGAAGGAAGGCTGACTTTAAATCAAGGAAAGCAATGTATAGAGAGTGAATGGATAAACATACTCAGATTCTGCTACCAGCAATGGTGGAATGACACATTTATTCATCATTCACCTACCTTGTTACTAATATGTGTAAATAAGAATATTGCCTTTGCGTCATGCCTAGTCTACGGTAGAGGCAGCCATTTGCTTTAGCCATTCCAGTCTTAAAATAATATTCTCCCTCTTATAACACAAGTTTTTGCTGTATGGACAGTTTGCAACATTTCATTGATAATGTTGGTGATGATGGAGCAGTGGCTACCCAGCTCATATTGGGGTCACCCTCTCATCATTGCAATTGAGAAGGCTTTTGTCTTCTCTGGTCAATTTTGCTTGGGCTGGAAGAAAAGCTGGACACATAATGGCTAACCCACTCTGCAAAGTGCCTACTATGAAGACTCTTTCTGAATGTGGGCATCACCAAGCAACTTGAAAACTGGCTGAAGCTTCTGGTATAGGCACACAGTCACATTTATCCCCACTTTATTGTGCATTAAGGAAAGCAATTGGTGGTTGATTGTCGTAGGGGCCAAGGATCCTGTGGGAGGGGAAATGTATCAAGAGGACTCAACCAATCACTGCCTTTAAATTATCTGACTTAAAGTAATATGGACAGTATTATTTGCAAACCAACAGTCTCTTCAAATAGTCTCCGATAGTTTCTATGCCATCAGATAAAGTTGGTTTGAGCCAAATTCACTAATTAAACAAAGTAATCTGTCAGAATTCAGGAAGGAGGCCTTTTCTGTCGTTATGCCTGCCGTCCAGAAAAGAGTTGCTATGCCTGCTATATTGACTGTTTAAAAACTATTTAAAAATCTGGCTGCTATCTTGACTGCTTAGAAAGGTTTCTAAAAAGCTGGCTGTTTTCCTAGGCCTTGGCATAGGATGGGTGATGAATCTTTTATAGGATTCTGAATGTTTGAAAAGTTTCCCCCCGCCGGTTTGGAACATTAATTAGGTGTTTTTTTATTCTGTTTAATATATGCCATCCAGTGCAGGGATGGGATTCAAATTTTTTAACAATCAGTTCTATGGGCGTGGCTTAGTTGGTGGGCATGGTTTGGTGGGCATGTTATTGGCTGGGCATGGCCAACTCAACATCACTCACACTGAGGCACGCATCTCCTCGCCTGGCCTCTCATGACCGCGGGAATGCTGCAACAGTCATAAGTGAAAATGGAAAAGATTTTTTCAGTGCCACTGTAACTTTGAATGGTTACTCCACACAAGCAAAGTAGAATTTTTCTACTTTTCTACTACAAAGCAAATTTTTCTCCCAGCAGAGGGGAAAAAACTCCAGAGAAGTTCCTGAGACAGGAAGTCTAATCCTGCCAAGAATGTAATAAGGGATAATGGAGAGGCAGTTTCTGTAAGCAACACCAGAATGTTTCCTTCCTGCCTTNAGAGGCAGTTTCTGTAAGCAACACCAGAATGTTTCCTTCCTGCCTTCTTTACAGGATTAGGCCAGTAATTTCTTCTAACAACCGGTTCTCCTAATTGCTTAGATTGTTAACAACCAGTTCTAGTGAATAGGTGCGAACTGGTAGAATCCCACCCCTCATCCAGTATCGTCATGGATTTAGTTAGCCCTATCAATATGGCCAACAAACAAATCTGACAAATAACTCACCCTTATTATTGAGGCCAGCTATCAAGGTAAAAGGTAAAGGTTCTCCTCGCACATACATGCTAGTCATTTCCGGCTTTAGGAGGTGGTGTACATCTCCGTTACAAAGCCGAAGTGCCAGCGCTGTCCAAAGACGTCTCCATAGTCATGTGGCTGGCATGACTAAATGCCAAATGTGCACGGAACACCGGAAGGGTATAGCATAGCAAATTATTCTGGCATACTTTTCTACCACCTCAAAGACTGGAGGAATGCAGATAAAGGTGGCTATCTGGCATTGTACATACAGTAGCATGAGCATCAGAGGAAGTGATGTAATCACAGAAGACATTTTGATTTATTTATATACTGGAGTTCTTCGGACTCAGAATGAAATAGGCCTTGAAATGGATAAACAACTCAATTTATTCTAAGCCCTCTTTTTTTCAAAGAAACTTTAAGCACACACATTGATTTGGTAGGGCTGGGCTAAACAAACTGTGCAGGCATCTTTCAAAAATATTTACATAGGTATGAAGCAGCCATCCAATTTTTGCATGATGGAATGATTGTTAACATTAAAGCTAAACATATTATCATAAAAACTTTCTGAGACTATAGTAATTATCAGTAAGGGGTGGGATTCAAATTTCTTAAGAACTGATGATGTGGGCATCACCTAATTTGTGGGTGTGGCTTGCTGACTGGGCATGGCTTGGTGGTCACATGACTGGCTGGGCGTGGCTTGTATGTAAATATTGTAAATATTTATGTAAATATCAATTTTTTTTATTAAAAAAAGAGCAACTTTTATCCAAAATCAGGCAAAGCAGGCAGGCAAATTGAGTTGCTCACAGAATCACAGATTCACTCAGAGATCTACCTTTCTGCAATCTATTGCCTGAGTCTACAATGAAAAACAGAAGCTTCAGTCCTAAGGAAGGTTCAGCTCTGCTTTTAGATTCATTTCTTGCTTTCTTGCAAATCTCAATCTCCTGGCACAGGAGAATAGAACAGCTGATGGTTGGAGGGGTGGAAAGGAAAGATAGCAACTTACCAAACTCAGGCACGCATGCCAGGTAAGGAATGAGTGGGCAGGGAGGGGAGAGGCCAGCCAGCGGCATGATTTGTTGGTTCTCTGAACTGTGCAGAATCATAACAAGTGGTGCAATCAGGTAGAATCCCACCCCTGGTCTTACCACATGAGTCACCATGGCCCCACAACAAATTGTAGTTTAATAGAAGATGTAAATTAGGGCCTAATACATCATTTTGCCTTACCTTTGGCCTGAAAGCAAATATGTGCAGTCATTTACAAGATTTTTGTGATTTTTTTTTCTCTTAATAGCCTATAATCTGTCAAGCTGGACAAGATGCCTTTCCCAGTTGAAAAGTTATAATTCTTTTTAATGCCCCAAGCAACATTCTAAGAAGCTTTGACTGTTTTTAGGTATACATTAAAAGCAGAAACACAATAGTTGTTTAAACTCTCTCCAGAAAAAATGTTACTTATCACATTTTAGTTTTCTATAATGTTGTCCTGTCTTCTCCTTTCACTCTTACAATACTGTAAATTACTAACACCATATAGATTGTAAGGGCTGCCAAATATTGAGAATGACATGCATGAGCTAATGTTATGTTCTGGAATTGTTTACTCCTGCTCAATTCATAGTTGTGAATTTCAAAGCAGGAAACATGACGTCTGATTATTGAGAAGTATCATATGCCCGTGCAATGCCAAATGAGACTCAGGCTATGCGCAACACCCTACCCTGTCTCAGGAGTTAGCACTTAAATGCAAATCAGCTGATTATATCTATTCATTAATATCTCCATCATAATTAAGGTTCCTTTTCAGGGCCAGGTTCAATAACATGCTTAGCACTGCTATGAAGGAAATGTATTATCTGTGGCTTGTCACACCTGCCCTTGTGCTGAGGATTCATCTGAATTTATCTTTCATTTGCAGTTACATTGTCCATTTTACAACAGTCTCTGATAATGGTTCATCTTCTGTTGTTACAGATTTTAGATTGGTCTAAGGTATTTTAAGTTGACTTTCTTCTACCACGTTCCAATATATAAAATGTAACCAAGTTTTATATAACAGCGGCAGACAGTTATAAAGCTTACACTAGTAATTCTTATATTTTTATTTTAATAATTATTTATGGTTGACTGTAATTTTAACATTTTATAGGATGATTTATGTTTCTATTGTCAGTCTTTCTATAAATGGAATATTTACTTCTCTTTTTAGATTCAGATACTAATTTTGTTGAGGAATTTTAGCAGTGGTGGGATTCTAAAAATTTTACTACTGGTTCTGGGGGCATGGCTTGGTGGGCATGGCGTGACTTGTTAGGCATGGCAGGGGAAGGATACTGTAAAATCTCCATTCTCACCCCACTCCAGGGGAAGGATATTTCAAAATACCTATTCCCTCCCCACCCCACTAACCTGCTTTCCAGCTCCGTTCTCCTCTGCAGAGCAACCAAAGAAGACCCAGATGATCAGCTGGGATTCAAGAGGCAGAGAATAGATAGGGGCAGGAGCAGTCAGAGGTGGTATTTGCCAGTTCTCCAGACTACTCAAAATTTCCGCTACCGGTTCTCCAGAACTGGTCAGAAACTGCTGAATACCACCTCTGAATTTTAGCTATAATAATAAAGGTAGCCCTTGCCTTACAACAATTCATTTTGTGACTGTTCAAAGTTAAAACGGCATTGAAAAAAGTGACTTATGACTGTTTTTCACAATTATGACCTTTGCAATATCCCCATAATCATGTGATCAAAATTCAGATGCTTGGCAATTGTTTCATACTTATGACCATTGTCCCAGGGTGATATGATCACCTTTTGCAACCTTCTGATGAGCAAAGTCAATGGGGAAGCCAGGTTCACTTAACAACTGTGTTGCTAATTTAACAACCACATTGATTCACTTAAAAACTGTAGAAAGAAAAGTCGTAAAATGGGGCAAAATTCTCTCAACAAATTTCTCACTTTGCAATTTATATTTTGGGCTCAATGTAGTCATAAGCTTAGGACTACCAGTATCCCTGTTGTATCATTTATTGTATTTTGTTTACTCATGTCATATTTGTGCATTGCATCATATTATACTGTGTATTTCCTTTTTCCTTTTTGTACATTTGTACATTTGATCTCATTGTAGATTGTACTTTTCCCCTTTTTATGCTGGTCATACTGACAATGGTAAACTCCTACCTTATGTAACCTACATGCCAGTGGTGGGATTCAAAATTTTTTACTAACGGTTCTGTGGGCATGGCTTGATGGGCATGGTAGGGGAAAGATCCTGTAAAATCTCCAGTCAGAGGTGGTATTTGCCAGTTCTCCAGAACTGGTCAGAACCTGCTGAATACCAACTCTGCTACATGCATATTTGTACAGACTGTCTGTTCATATATTTTATAAACACATACATTGCATTAAAACTTTCAAACTTTTAAGTGATTTATTAAGTTTCAGTTTGTGTATTGATTCAAATATTTTTGTTACACTATTCGTGGGGCCGGTAGAAAGGCATATCCTGTATCAGTTTCCCAAAACCCTTTTCTTCAGAGGCTGGTCACTGCGAAAATGTTTACATTCCTAAAAACATACTGAGCAATACATGAGCAGAATGAATATTTTCCAGTAAATCTTTGCTGCAAAATTTGAGTTCCAAATAAACATCCTTCAAACTGGCAGACTTGGGAAATATAGTGAAAATTGTTCTGTCCTCACTACATGTTAGTCTTGTGCAGCTCGATATGCAGCTAAATCCACCTATCCTCCAATAAAACAGACTATGTGCATAGATGTGAATGCTTTATTGAAAGAATAGGATATGATGAAGCTGGGGAAAATAGGGATACATACAAAAAGAACCAAATACAAGATAGATAGTATTGAGTTACTACTGAACCTAATTAATAAATACAAGCAATTTACCTGTTACTTGTGATGCTCTGTGTGTGTGATGTGGGCTTGTCTTTGGATGACCATGTGCCACAGATTAAGATGGATTCTTTTTTGTGCAGAAAGCCTTTTCCAAATGCTAAAAAAAATGAAATCTGGCTTCCCAGTGTGCACTTGTGTGAGAGTACAGACTGATGAGTAAAATGGGTTGGGTCAGCTTCAAACAATAAAATTAATATTTATCTCTCTGGCCACTAGATGGGGCCAGAAAGCAACAACAGTATATAAAGATTGTATGTTGGAGCGTATTTGTCCCTCCGGCCACTAGATGGGACTAGAGAGCAACAACAGAATATAAAGTTACATGCTGGGGCATGACAAAAATAATTATTATAGTCATTCTATCACTTAATGTTATTATGCTTTAGCTGTAATCATACTTAGAAACAGTTTATGGAATTCAGTGAAACTGAACTTAATTAAATGTAACCAAATATTTATTGGCTGAATTCCCGCATGATGCTAAACTATAGTATATCATATTTAACAGCAATTGATAAGCATGTTCACTGAGAAGACTTTTCCTCTGTAAAAATAATATTAGCAGAAGGAGGAAACCAAATGAAACCATTCATTATGAATTCTACTGATTATATCAGGAACAGATTTTTTTTCCAGGTGTGTCCTTCTGTGTGTCTTATGCCTAATTTCAGTCAAGGGGTTTTCCAAAAAAAAAAAAAATGTATACGCCTAACACCGGGGTGATAAAAGTGGTCAAATTATTATAATGCAATTGCACATAACTCTGCTACCTTCCTCCTCCAGTGATAAGGTGGGCGTGGATAGAGCTCACTTATTCAGAGTTTAAGATATCCTTTCAAGATTGCCTTTGGCCTGAAGGTGTGGTCTGATCACTGACTTAGCAGCCTGCTGCCGTGATTAGATTAACAGAGTCCAAATGTATATCATTGCCAGCATTCCAGTAGTCGACAATCTGCAAGCAAAAATGATTTACCATCACAAGCATTGATCTAGGGGGGAAGAAAAAGTAATTTAACAATGTATTTTATTTTATTATTTTTTATTTTATTTTCTTTCCATGAAGAGGAAAGGAATGTTTATTCACAAATAAACCTGGGGGGAGGGTCAGGTTAACTGGCTGTTAAGGAAACATGGAGTGTCGGGACTCTATTTAATATTTATTTTGTTGCTTAAGGCTGCAGTTTCTGGAACTCACAGAATTCAGTATGTGAGCCACATCAAAAATACCCTACAGAAGCTACATCATAGTTTTTTAAAAAAAATATCAACAACATAGTAAACCCTATGTTTGTTCTTGACTTAGTGAAAATAGATAGATGGCATGTTCCAAGTCTCCAGCACCAAGAAAACCACAAGCGAGATAGTTTGTTTGGAAGCATTGTCAACTCCCGAAATGGCAAGCCACTGGCGAGCTGTCTCAGGGTTGCCAGTAGAACACAAAAATAATAGAATAACAGTGTTGAAGAGATCTTGGAAGTTTCATCCAACTCTCTGCTCAGGCAAGAAAACTTGTGCCATTTCACACAAGCACCATTTGATATTTCTTCATGTTCCAACCTGATGGGATTTAAATGGGAGCCTGAACTGTGCATGCATAATAATGTATCAGAGAGACTGCTGTCTTCTGATTTCTGTTTTTTGTCTTTATATACTTTTTCACAAAGTAGAGACTCATCAAATTTTCCTTTCATTACTAATATTAATTACCTTTATCTTCTTTTATATTATTCCAATATCAAAATAAAATACGGGCAGAGAAGGTAGATGTTCATCTATTTTCTTACTTTCTCTTATAAATATGTGCTAGCATATTTTATTTGCCTTGTAAGCTAGAATATTGTAACTATTTTATGAGTGTACTGATAATATACCCATGATTCTATCAGCAAAACAGTATTTCCCTTTCTTGAAAAACAGCATGAATATATTAGTTTATGTGACTTAGAATGAATGTACTAATAGCTAACACCTGGTGATTAATGCAAATTTGCTATTAGTCAAAATCATACTCAAATATATCTTGGTTTGTCAACATAGACCAATCTACCTACAAGATTGGAGCTATGAGGATATAGTAAGAAGAGATTGCCACGCACAACATCTTGAGATCAGAAAGGATAAGCTGAATATTAATGTAGTACAAGGTAGATAGAAAGATACATTGGGTTGGGAAAAAGGCAAGAACTAAACCCACCCATCAAAAAATGTTCAGTGACCCCTTTCCAGTTTTGCCCATTGTATAATTTTATGAGAATTTTTTTTCAGAACATAAACTCTTAAAGTTTGGAACATACAAGTTAATATGAAACAGGAATGGTTACAATTAATATATATCCTATTAAAAGGCCTATGATATAAATGCACTATTTATTAGTTCATAAATCAAGGAATCAAAACATATGCCTGGGCAACATTATACTCATTTCAGATTTATTTTGGAATATGCAGTTATTTTCCATGGAGACGTCCTGACTAAAGCCATCATTTGAAAAAGCTGCATAACAGGAAGATGTTCTCACTTGTGAAAAGAAGTTTATCTCTATTTTTGGGTCACTAAGGAGAAATCCCTTCTTCTGCAGAAAGCTATATTATTATTATTATTCTTTTGCAGAACTGCCTTGACTGGCAACCAGTGAATAAGGAATGGCTCTCACCAGCACCTGAGAGGTCTATTGAGAAGACAACTGGCTAATTTCTATAAAAAAGCAAAAACAAATTTTGCTTTAAAAAACAAGATCTGTTTTAAGAGGCTGCTCTTAGGATATTTCTTTCGCAGTTCTAATACTGTATGGGACAGTTTCGAACAGCCTTAGATGCTTCAATGCAGGTTCCCAAAACTGTGCCTCCAAATGAGATGGACTCCAAATCCCCTACTCTCTAGTCAGTTTTATTGTGGAAGGCTGTTTTCACATAATGTAGATCAGGGGTGTCAAACTCAAGGCCCCGATCCAGCCCACAGGGTGCTTAAATCTGGCCCACAAGACCAGCCTGGAAATATCAAAGGACCAGCCTGCAGTGCCTCTGCCAGCCAAAATGGGCATGGCCTGCTTTCAGTCTCCCCGGCCTCCAGCAGCACTCTGCTGGTCAAAAATGGGCCCCATGGAGGCCCTGCGAGGCCCCCACGCAGTCCATTTTTCTCCCCTCCAGCCTCCAGCAGCACTGTGCCAGCCAAAAATGGGTGCCACACCCCATTTTGGCCAGCAAATTGCTGCAGGAGGCATCTGAACCATCTCTTCCCCCCACTCCCAACCTCCCTGGTGCACAGAGGAGAGTTATAATGCTGATCCAGCACTCAAAGAAATCCAGTTTGACACCTCTGATGTAGAATGCAAGGAATTAATTTATTACACTGCATTAGCTTTATTCAGAGAACATATACGATAACTCATACAGCAGGGATTTAGCCCATTGCATTCCCATTAATCTGTAAAGTAACTTGGTTTTATGCTAGTGCAGTGTTTATATCTACTCAAATTCAACAACCCATGAGTAAAAAAGCCCATGACTCGGGACAATGAGTAAACCCACTCAGCAAGCACAAAAGTTTTTCTATGCCTCTCCTTCAAATGTAAATGAGAACAAGCAATGAATTCACATGACTTCTTTCTCTTTGCATTGTTTTGCATTACTTATTTCTTTATTCAATTTGTATAGTCACCCATCTCATCAAGTGGTTGGGCAACATCTTAAAATAAATTACAAACTTAATTTCCCCCTCAGTACAAAAATTAAAATGTTCAGGAGCAGCCGAGGAGAATGTTACAATCCATGGTTAAGGGCCTGTCACATTGGCCGACGGATGCAAAACGTATGTAAAAAAGACACAACGGAAGAGAAAATGTTCCATCTGTTGTTATCTGCTCTCAAAAGTGCCCCGAATTTGCATAAGCAGAGCGGACAACAACGGAAAGGAAACGGACGGGGGAGGATGTAGCCAGGGAATGGAAAGGCGGATGCTCCACGGAAGCCTAGCGATGTGAAAGGGATGGCATATCCGCAGGTTCCGGGGGAGCAAGTGAGCGGGACACGGCAGCGGAAAGAGGGGATGCCGAGCGGCATGAAGTGGATGCACAGCGCAAGCCTAGGCGATGCCCTAGCGGATGCAAAGCGTTCACTGCGCATGCCGGGGAGGAGCATTGGCGTCAGCCCACGGATATAAAGGGAAGCAGCTTGCAAGCCAGAGTCACCATTAGAGGAAAGACCTGCTGCCAGACACAGTCCAGCCAGCCCAACACCATGGGAAAGAAGAGAAAGCCTGTGGCATCTGCTGCCAAGCCCTGGCAAACGGGACAGGGCCACCATCCACCCCCTGCCCTGACTCGCTTCTGCTGGGGCTTCCTGCTGCTCGGGCTGATCTTCTGGTGTGCTGGAGCTTACTGCTGGCGCTGCTCCTTGGTGCTGGGGCTTCTCTGCTGGTTGCTTACTCTGCTGGTGTGCTCCTGGTACTGCTGTGTCTCCTGGATGCTGGTGCTCCTGGTCCTGTCCTGCTGGTGCTCCTGGTCCTGCTGGTGCTGGCTGGTGCTTACTCTACTGCCTGCTGATCCTGGTCCTGCTGGCGTGCTGTAGTGCTTACTCTGCCTGCTGAATGATCCCTGGTTCCAGCTGGTGGCTGCTTGCGGCTGGTGGTGGCCGTGGTGTGAGCAGCCCTACAACCTCGAAGCCCGCTCTAAATGAGGGCCTAGACTGGCCCTGCCCCAAAGGGAGAAGAGTCATACGACGTGAAGAAGAACGGACGAGAGGGCAATACTCCATTGAAGAGGAACATGAGGATGAAGTGCTGGAATAGCTTGAGGGAGAGAACGGAGTAATCTTTTGGCGAAGGGACACCTGTTCTATTGACACCACCAAAAGGAAGCGGCAGCTTGGAGAGAGAAGGCGGAGAGCTGGGCTACACTCAGCAGGTGGCTCCTCGGCTGGTGGCAGCACATTGCACACCTGGTACGGGGATAGCTGCGACCTCAAGAAATTCTGGCCAGGCCCACGATTCAAGCTGACCTACCGTGATGGCCAAGGCAGCTTTTTTGAGGGTGAGATCCGCCACCGAGGAGCAGCCCCCTCTCACAACCTCTCTCTTCAGGCAGCTCACACGAGAGCCCCCCCAGTCCTCTTCTGGCCAAGAGTCAGCTCCTGTGTCCAGGCAGGTATCTGTGGGAGCGTGCCACAGATGGAGACCCTCCCGACAGCTGCCACTCCCCATCGGTGGAGCATGTGGAGGACCCCCTGATGCAGTGGAAGCAAGGAGAGGGCATTCCACAAGGATACCAACCACAATCCACCCCCAGCTCCACCTTCCAAAGAAAGCAGGCAGGAGAAGCCAGACGGAGGGGGGCAAGAGCCACACTTGTCCTGCTGGAAGATCAGGGAACCATCAAGAATCAGCATTAGATCTCCTCTCTCAGCTGATACACACACGACGTCCCATCCTCCATATGCAAGCCCTTCCTCACCAACGTTCATACCAGAACCCCTCATGAACATGTCGAATCACAAGTACCAGAATGATCAAGGACAGGATCAACCGGTCTTCTTCAAAATCCTCCAGACCCAGCTTAGACTGCTCCCACACAGTCCAGGTCTGCCTCTCCACCCCAGGGGAATGTCACTGCCCTCCAAGGCTTTTCACAAGGCCCTCACCTACCAATGGCCTATGGTCAGGATCCAGCAGCACAGGCAGCCCTTCCAGTCCAGGCACGACGTACATCGAATGCCACCGGGTGCCACCCCGGTGGCCACCGATGCCACCCACCACAGATGCCACCCATGCCACAAATGCTACCCATGCCACAGATGCCACCCACGAGCTCACTCGTTCAGCTGACAGACCAGACAACCCCAACTACACTGCTCCTTCTCCACCCACAGCAAGCCTGGCCTCAAGAACATC
This sequence comes from Laticauda laticaudata, assembly GCA_004320025.1. Taxonomy (NCBI): domain Eukaryota; kingdom Metazoa; phylum Chordata; class Lepidosauria; order Squamata; family Elapidae; genus Laticauda; species Laticauda laticaudata. The sequence goes on from BHFT01004422.1 coordinate 93,945, forward strand.
TGTCATCGTATTAGGGGCTAACACTCCATGTCCTGGAGGAAGGGGCTCTCAACATCAACAGGACTGAGCCAGCTCTCTGAGAGTTCCTCCACCACACCGTCTCCCTTTTGTCCTCTCGGGGCCAGGCACCCAATGGCGCTCGACAAGCAGACTCCAGCAGCAGCCACCTCCTATCAGCACATGGACCCTTCACCCCTGAGACTATGGGGCAACGCCTCAGAGTGGAACTGAGAAGAGTGCCAGAAAGACTGGGTTTCTACCTGTTGATTTTCTCTGCTTGGGACACTTTTCTTGGGTCATTTTGGCTTTTACAGTTTGTTATTAATAAATTTTATCTTGCTTTACAACTACTTTGTTCAGTTTCTTTTAGTCAATAAAGTCTTGGTAGAAACTTTTAGAAATGGTTAAGCCTTTTGCATGCTTGTGGGGATGGGTAAGGATAGCAGTGGGATGGGCAGGGATACTGTTGGGATAGGTAATAGCTGTGGGATGGGGTTAAGGATAGCAGTGGGATGGGTAATAGCATTGGGATGGGCAGGGATACCTTTGGGTGGTAATAGCTGTGGGATGGTTTAGGATACCTGTGGGAATGGTAAGATAGCAGTGGGATAGATAAGCCTCAGTGAAGCATAGTGGGACTGTATGGTCCACCCTCCCAGATTGCACACCTTTTCGGCCCTTTATTTAATCATAAGAATGTAATCATTCATCCAACATTTCAAACATAAACACAACTCTTATAAATGCCTGTTCATTGTAGGGCACTCAACATACATGGCAGAATCTCATCAGTGTGAGTGAGAACAGGCTGAAGGAAGCTTCCATTAACATCTACCATCCTGTCCTTGGCCACTCCACTGCTCCAGCTGGGGGAGTTGCACCAGTGTCTCAGGAGGTTTGCGCTGCTTCGTTCCTTCACGTGAGTCTGTTGGGGCCTTGCACAATCGCACAGTATCTATCTAGGTTTAGTCTTGCCTCATTCACCAGGCCTCCTGTCCCATTGCCTTGTTGATGGCCACAAGCCTGTTCTGCAACACTGGTAGCGGGTGGCGGCATGAGATTGTGCAGGATGCCAGCAAGCTTCCCATGATGCTCCCTACAGTCTTCTAGTGATGCTGCAGTGGTGGCTGAGAAGTACCTGGAACCTGTTGGCCGCGGCTGCCAAAGGCGTTCTCCAACCACCCGCCTTGCCTGGACGCCTGTAGTGAAGATCCTCTTTCAACAGGTGAAGGCATCTTGGAGGTGGGTAGGGCTTCATGAGGTAGGTGTGAGGGAGAAGGCGTATCCCCAACGATGAGTAGGGCACATCTTTTGTGTGTCGTTGGGCAGGGGTTTTGGGTCTGGGAAGCCCATGATGAGTGTTGTGTCCAGCCCTCCTTGAGGTGACTAGGCGTTGTATACCTTGGCGCATCTGAAGCTGACCTGTTGCCTATAGGCATCGATTGTACAATGAAACTTGTAGTCAGCATCGACCATGGCGAAGAGGATGTGCTGAAAGACCTTGTAGTTGATTAAGTGGACCTACTTGGCTTGAGGTTTTGCAGGCCACGTGTGCTTGCGCATCTATGGGGATCACGGTGTATGTGGCGTGAAGTTCCACTTCGGATACCACTGCCTCGCAAGCTTTTCCAGCCTTCTTCGAGTGAGGGGCACTGTGTGAGCTGCCGTGGTTCCTATGGTACTCTCTTATGGATGTGCCTGCACCACTGTTGTGACCACAATCTGTATGTGTTGTGGCGCAACCTCTCCTGCCATACTGCATGCTCCTGTACGTCTGTGTTCCAGAGCTAGGTGCGCAGAGTCGTGCACCTTGAAGTCTCGATGTGGCGGTCCATGGCTAGGTGTCCGGGATAAGTTGGTGCTCGCTTTGGTCAACCTGGGTTCTCAGCCGCTCCACAAGTTGTCAACATGTTGCTAGTGCGCATCCTCATGAAGTTCTGGAATGCACGAGGGTCTTCGTCCTAGCTCCACCATCAGCTTGTTGTACAGTCCGTCTCTGCTCTTCTCCTGATCCATCTTCGGACCAGAAGCTTCTTGGCCGCCTCTTTTTCTTCGCATGTAAGTTCACAGAGCCCTGTAAGATGGACCTTCGCACTGATTGTAGAATGATGGTGGCTTACCAAAAGAGTGTGTGATGATCCATGGTGGGATGACTGGATGCTGTGGAGAGCAAGGGCAAGAGCAAGGCTGAAGAGGTCTGTCACAACAGGGCTGCTGGACTGAAAGTGAGATCCAGCGTGAGTACCTCCCTCTTTTTATAGGAAAAATATAGGTTTTTCCTCTAGGTGTCCTTTGCATCCTTAGGACATCCTGCAGACATCCTAAATATCCGAGATACGTCCCCTCTGCGAACGTTTTTTCCATTTTAATGATCTGTTGTATCGAGCTGGCATCTGCTTTCATCCTTTTCGGCCGTCCCTGTGGTACAACGCTTTTGTGTCCGTCCGCGTCCGTTTCCGCTTCCTCCCTGTGTCCGGTTTTTCTGCTGGAGTGGATTTGAGTGGCTGGATGCGCAGCGGATGACCTGCGACATACGGTACGTAACGGGATGACAACGGATGTAGAACGGAATGTTCCCCGTATGCGGTTTGCCAGATGTACGACGGGACACGTTGGATACATTTTCTGCTCAAAAAGTTTTGTGTGCAGCTCAAACTTTTGAGCGGATGAAATGTCAGTCGACGTTGATGCTGACGGATAGAGAGTATGATATCAACGGGACGCAGTGAGTACACAAACAGATGCATCGTGTTTTTCCAACGGATGGCAAGCTTTTTTGTCCGTTTTACATCCTCTTTGCATCCGTTGGTGCAGTGTAACATGGGCTTAAGTTCCATTCCAACAACATGCTTGTTAAATGACATAACAGCTAAATAACAAACACACAGAGAATGAGAGAGATATTGCAAAGAGTAGTGGTTGCTACTATCTTGTTCAGATAGAGTTGTCTCATGCATCTATGGTAGCCTTATTCTTGCTCTGGCATTTGTTGTTTTCAGGCACCTGAAATAAGGTTGAAAATGCATGCATTGGTTGGAAAATATTTTTTATGACTGCTTATTGCTGTCATATTTGCAAATGGTCACTCACTGATGTAGTCACTAAATGTGGAGTGGGTAATACATGTGTAGATTGTATATATTAAAATACATGTTTTACCAATTAAAATAAACCATTTAAAAGAATAAATATATATAAAACACAAAAGCCAGACCACTGTGTGATGTTTCAGCAGAATGACAATTAACATAGACCAAGGCATCCAGAAAACATCCTCAGAAGAATGGAAGGCTGAGTCAACCTTGAGCCTGGTGGGATTTGATCTGAAAAATTGCAGTAGAAGTAACTTGCACTGCGCCACCAAGGCTGTCATCATAAAGTCTATTATTGATTAATATATAATGCATTTTTGATTGATGCATTTTTAGTTCCTCCTGTGACAGAGAAGACCCTCATAGAAATATAAACAGTGCCTTGTTTCATCAGACTCTTGGCTGATCTAGCCAAGAGCGGCCAACCAACTACACAAGGAAACTCACTAGTTTCCCACCAGATAGTCTTTGAATCTCCCTAACTGGTGTCTAATAATTACAGGGTGTAGTATGATTTGGTGATCTCTGTTTATTATTACAATGATCATCGGGCAGATCTATGTGGAACATTTCCTCAAGTATCCTGCCTCAAGCTATTTAGAGCCTTCTAGAATATTAAATATGTCCTAGTAGCAAATGGATAGCCAATGCAGCTCTTTCAGTGATGATGGCATGTTGTCATGTCTGGCTTAGTTATTGTATCAATGCAGATTCCATATCATACAGGAAAGCCTCACATAGACGACATTAATGAAAATGTGAGGTTACCAATGCATGAATCATTATGATGAGCTTATTCCTGTTTTAATCAGTTAAAATATTACACAATGGGATAATATTAATTTAAAAATAATGTAAGTCCGTTTAATAAGTAACCTTGGCTGTCCTAATAGTAATCAATTCCTTTGTGAGAAAATCATTTTTAAAACTTGTGCGGGACTAACATTTAATTTACTGTAGCATGCTTGGTAATTTACTCAAGCATTTGCTGTTTGACCCAACTGATCTAGATGCCTTGGCTATTGCTGTCCTACAGGAGTTGGGTTTTTTGAAGGAGTTAATTATAGGCTCTACAGTAATATAGTAATTTACAGGAACTTAAAGATGAGGAAATTAACAGTATTTTTTTTTATACAATGAAAGAATTTAGAGACGCCCAATTTCTAATGAATTGAGGCAACTTAAAGTTTAAAAAAATACAAAAAAGAAATGGTCAGATGACAAACAAACAAAAAAAACCACCTGTTTAGCAGGGGCTTAGTTTTCACCCTACACAAAGACTGGGAAACTAGCCAGACCTTTAAGAGCTGCCTGAATATTATCAGGGTAAACAATCAAGATCTGATATTATTCTAGAGGCAGACACTGCAACTGTTACAGCACATTTCCTTGGCCTACTAGATGACACCACCTGAAGCCTAACTACTCTCACCAGGCTGACAGAAGCAACTGGAGACACACAGTTCCTCAAATAACCAGGTCTATACCAGGAAGTCCCTTTATAAATTATAATTAGTACTTTGATTTGCATCTGAAAGCTAAATGGCAGCAAGTACAGCTCGTGTAACAATGGGGTCACATAGGCATGAGGCATACCCATCACTGCTTACATCACTGCATTCTCAACAGGAGTTCTTCAATGGTCTTCAGGGTCTAGTCCCTTTAGATCAGCTTTGCCAGCTGAGAAATTCCTGAAGTCCACAAGTCTTAAAGTTGCCAAAGTAGGAGATCCCTGCTTTAGATTGCCTTACAATAATCTATGAAATGTCAAAGATGTGAGTCTGAAGAGCCTCTTGGTCAAGGAAAGGGCACAATAGATGTACCAGTGCAATCCTTCCATAGCTGCCATTTGCTCTTCGTGCAGAAGCTATGAGTCCATGATTATGTAGAAAGGTAACACCCACTTCTCTCTTAGAAGAATGAAATATTTTAGGAAATATTAAAAAGGCAGAATATTATATTTCTCTGGATGAGAAATAGAGAAACATGGGTTTTTTTTTGAGGCAGGAAGTAAACTCACTCTTAAAGCCCCCACCTTCCTCATTAGCCCATAGTAGATGTTAGTACTTAAAGAGATAAAGAGATGGCTAGCTCTATTCAAAAGCAAATACCCTCACCCAAGATCCAACAAAAGTAGGATTAGCCCTCAGCCATAATAGGAATTGCCCAACACCCTTTCAGAATACAAGCTCTTTTATTGCATCATCTCAGTTGCACATCACCCTCCAGGCTTCAACCAAACTTAATTCAGGCAAAGTTAGCTATGACCCATACAACAGCCAATAGAATACATGCTATTGTACAGGAAAAGGAAGCTCAAGAGTAAAGCTCAAGAGAAGGTACAACTAACCTTCATTTTCAACTCCATGTGGTCAACTACTCAGAATCACACGTGGTTGGTGGTTCTGCTTCACCATTAAACAATCCAATCAGCCCCCATGTTTCCAGTGTCTTTCTCCCCCCTTGGAACTGAATCAGATGGATATTTCTTCCAACAATTGCCTCCAGATTCTATACCAGTTCCAAATGGAGAAGTACAATCACATCCAAGATCAATGACAGAAAATATCTACACATTTATCATGAACAATGGTATTGCAACCTGCTGAGAGATCAAAGAGTATTCTGTTCGATGCACTATTCCTGTCCAACACTACAACAGGTTGACAGGTGCAACCAATGGTACTGAAACCTGGTTTGGAGTTTTACTGAAACAAGCATTTCAACTGTATCTACCCAATTGGAATCCAACACAAACAGATTTGAGCAACAATATGTCAGATAAGAAGAACAACAGCCCAATTGGTGTTCCAGTGGTTTATTTCTCTCCACTGGAAATGAGATCTTAAAAAACAAGTCCTCTTTAAGACATAATACCTGGGTTGAATATCCAGTCCTATTTTAAATAATGTCAAGTGAATTTCTTAATTATTTCAGATGGTTATATATACAAGGATGTTGCATGGATATTTCAGAGAAAATACATTTCAGAGAATGTATAATGAGGGTTTTTTTGTTTTTATTTTGTAATTGTCTTGTTGCAGTTTAGGAGTTAGATCATTAACTATTATGGTTTGGACTTAGTCTAATATTATTGTATTTAGAGCTGAAATCAGCAGGCTAAGATGGTTTATAAGATTCTGGATTTATCACTCCATTAGAGATGCAAATATTTGGAAGATCCCTTTTTCAATTATATAACTGTACCAAGAACTGCAGACTTTCAGCATGAGAGCTGGCTGTAATAATTATTATAATTTTTTTTGATGGTGCTGAGGAAAAATATATTTTTGTTAGGAATGCTCTGTTTGCAATACAAATTTATGTTTTCTTACCATAATTGATTTTGATGTTTCATTAAGTTGTTAATTTGATTAAAAGCATGTATATTTTTTTTCTTGTCTAAATTAGACTTGTAGGATTTTAAAAAATCAACAACAGTGAGAGCAACTCATCCAGCACAGTTTCCTAGATTAGAAACCAATTGCTCATAGGTGACCACTCCTACAAGAATTCAAACTTAGTTTATTGGCATTTTTCCAGTTCACCATTAACTCCTGACACCATCTAAAGATCTGCATGGATACTCTCCTGATTTAGATATAATGTGAAAAGTAAAGCTGTATGGTTACTCTATAGCAGTGGATCCCAAACTTTTTCAGACCACCGCCCCCTTGGTGCTACAAACTCATCCTTGGTGCCCCCCGCACAGGGGTGGGATTCAAATTTCCATGGGCATGGCCTAATTTGAGGGTTTGGCTTGCTGGTTGTGTGACTGAGTGGACATGGCTTGCTGGTCATGTGACTGGGTGGGCGTAGCTTGTTGGTCACATGACAAGCTGGCATGGCTTGCTGGCTGGGCATGCCTTGGTCACATGATGGGATAGGTGTGATTTGGTAGTCATGTGACTGGGTGGGCATGGCCAGATGACTGGCAAACCAAATACAAGCGGTCCTCATTTAATGGCTGGTTGTTTAGCAAGTGTTCTAATTTATGACTGGCCTCCCTAGAGATACTTGACCTGTTTTTGGAGTTTTGACAGCTATGCACACACATACACACACACTCCCTTCTAACCCTGCTGGAGCAGGTCATTGCACTAGAATTGGCAAAGCATCTCTGAATAGATTCTAGCAGTGAATAAAATCTAATCAGAGATGCTTTGCCAATTCTTGTTGATTTGTTTTTATTGTATCTCCTTTATATTTATGTCTGCTGAAAATTTCGATTGACTGGTGTTCCTTCTTGTGCACAACCCAGAAGCTTTTGTGATTCTTTGCAGCAAAAATTATTGACCTCTGGCTTTGCTCTACTTTTCAAACATTGATGACACTGCCGCTTTCTAGATGCCGGCCTCGCAGATCCCACCCATTGAGCCCACTGCACTGGAGGGATCTGCCCAAGCAAGTCAAGTCAATGGGGTGAGCCTGAGAGAGAGAGAAAGAGAGAGAAAGAAAAGAGAAGAGAGAGAGAGAAAGAGAAGAAAGAAAAGAAAGAGAAAGGGAAAAAAAGAAAAAGAGACAAAGAAAAGAGGGGGGAATGGAAGGAAGGGACAGAAAGAAAAAGAAATAAAGAAGGAGGAGGGAGGAGAAAGATAATGAGATATTTATTTAGTCCAATCATCTGCCTCCAGCAGGGTTAGAAGGGTGTGTGTGTGTGTTTCTCCTTGTATTTACCACTACATTTTGGTTTTGCTTTTCTACAGAATTTGCATTGGGGAAAAAGTTAATTTTTAGGGTGAAAATCTGGTCCAATGGATCCTGTTTTTAAAGCCTCACACAAAATGCGAGAGCTTCTGATAGTCTTGACCAGTTTTGTCCACAAAAGCCTTTAATAGAAGCCAAAAATGTTTCAATGTGGAAAAGGGCCTCAGTCTAAACTAGGCCCATTTCAATCTGATGCATCAGGTCTCTCTCTCCCTCCCTCCTCCCTCCCAGAACTGGCTTGCTCGACTTTCCTCAGATGTGCCTGTGGACTGGTGTTTGAACATGGATAGAGATGAGAGTAGAGAGACAGACAGACAGACAGACAGACAGACAGGAATGTAGGTAGGCAGATAGATTGGTAGATAGATACCAGGCAGGCAGAACTTTTGGTGAATGTATGGATAGGTAGGTAGGTAGGTAGGGGATAAGTAAAGTAGGTAGGTTTATCTATATCGGTAGATATAGAGTAGGTAGGTAACAGAAGACAGGCAGGTAGGTACGTAGGTAGGTAGGCAGGAAGGCAGGCAGACAGACATTTTAGATGGATGGATGGATAGATAGAAAGATAGATAGATGATAGATAGATAGAAGATAGATAGATGGATAGATGATAGATAGAATAATTAGGATAGATAGAAGATAGACAGACAGACAGACAGACAAGACAGACAGACAGACAGACAGACAGACAGATAGATAGATAGATCTATCTATCTATATTGGTAGTGTTCCGGCCGGAAAAACGCGAGGTAGACCGGGTTCCAACAACAAAGTATTTGTTAACACAGCAAAGAAACGGAACATTGGCTCAAGCCGCGACAGCCCTTTTATATGTTTCTGTCTGCCGGCTTGTAGCCAATGACAAGCATTCAGTTTTGCCGCCCTTGGGCAGCTTTGTGGAGGTGGTTCCTATTGAACCAATCCCCATTTAGGTTTGTTAACCAATCGGAAAAAGTATTTGGAGTCTATATTATTTATACAGAACAGGTAGGTAGGTAGATAGACAGACAGAAAGGCAGGCAGACAGGCAGGCAGACCTTTTGTATGTATGTATGTATGTATGTATGTATGTATGTAGTATGTATGTATGTATAGATGGACGGATGGGTGGACAGGCAGGAAAGAAAGGATGCGACAGCAGTGGCACTTTGAGAAAGTAGAGCAAAGCCAGAGTGGGAATTGAAGCCACACAAGTTGCCAAGGTTGAGAAACACAGGTGAATATATCAACCGAGCCATTCTGGTTTAGAGTTTAGCATGCTGTTTGATTCCAGCTTAGTCAATGAATAAACCATGGCTAAATCTTCCTGCTCCTTAATGCAGCTGCCCCCTGCCCCTTCTCCAGTGATGCAGCTGACCTCACTTCTTTGCTTCAACCCAAGGTCCATTTCCACAGACCAAGCAAAGGGAGATACTCTGCACACGTTCAGAGACTCCCAACTTCAGTGAAACATTCTGCCCATCTTTATGCTCCGCCCGGGAGGAGGAAGGTGTGCGGAAGCAGTCCAGACCGGGGAGGCGGAGGAACGATTGCTTGGAAACTAAGCAAGCAAGTGCAGGACTCAGTCGGAAGAACCGGGCTGCAGAGGGAAGGCTAGGTTCTAGGTCGGGACGGCCACGTAGAGCTGAACCGAACCAAGCCATGCGCCTTGGAGAGCCACAGCTGCACCCACCCGCTTCCTGCACACAAGCCTGGCTGGCTGGAGAGGCAGAGGCTGGGCAGGTGCTGTGCCTGCTCTTGTTCTCCTCCAGGAAGGGGCCCTAACGCCTGACCACCCACCTCTTCCACTATGCGCTTGGGAGTGCTTTGCTTCAGACCTTCTGGCTTGCCTCCGCTGATTCCACACCACCTCTCCCCCCCCAGGTTTGGCAAGGCTCACCATGTTACGCCGGGAGGTTCCACATTCGAGGCGCCGGCTACGGAGGGATGAAACAGTCAATGGGCTGCGTGGCCAGCAGTCAGCGAGCCTCTGGGGCCGGCACCTGGAATGCCCCCCTGCCACCTCTTAGCACCCCTCTGCCAGCCCCCTTGCCTCTTAACACCCCCCTAAGGCATCCCACCGCCCACTTTAGGAACCACAGAGCATATAAATATATTTTGTATAAATATAAATTATTTGTACTTCAAATTTTCTGAAATAATTTCCTGTTGTTTTGTATAGATATTGAATAGCACTGATATGTGATAGTCTTTCTCTCAGTGCTGTTTGTTGTGATCAGCTGTGCAGTAAAGTTTCCCTTACTCACAATTCATTACCAAAGAAGATACAATGGCCAATGAAAAGTTGTTGAGAGACAAACAATAATAGGACTGCACCTTTTCTTGTAGAGTTGGAAAATATTTCCTCCAAGAGTAACCACAGGTAAACCAGCCACATCTTTAACTCTGTTGTGTGAATCCATGATAATTTGTTTACTATGGTTTGTATACTATACTTTTTGCTTCTGGCTTAGCCCAGTATTTAAAACTTCACTGCTTCAATGTACTAGCAAATGCTTCCTTTTATTTTCTCATGTTGTTCAAACAGCAGTGAGTCTCAAAGGATATTAACTAATAAGAAAGAAGATACTTTTAATGAAACTATTTAAAGAAGGATTTTTAAAAGGCATCTACAACAGGATATTTAAAACTATTTCTTTAAGCTCTCTCCAAAACTCAAGCTGTTTTCAATGTAATTTCAGGCTCCATTAATTGGGTAAATAGAGGTGTAAGCTTTGTAATAGTCTCAGCAGAGTTACTCACCAAAATGTGTTTTGTTAGGAAATTTATTTATTTATTCATTTATTTTGTCAAGCATATATGAGAAAACAAGTATAAGTATTAACATAACATAAACATATAAGTATAAACAGGTATATAAGTATATACATAATAAATGAGTATGAATAAATGGATAAATGGGAACAGTAGGAGAGGAACGGTAGGCACGCTGGTGCACTTATGCACGTCCCCTTATGGACCTCTTAGGAATGGAGTGAGATCCACAGTAGACAGTTTAAGATTAAAGTTCTGGGGTTTTGAGTATGTAACAACAGAGTCTGGTAGTGAGTTCCGGGCATTGACTATTCTGTTGCTGAAGTCATATTTTCTGCAGTTGAGTTTGGAGCGGTTTACTCTGAGTTTGTAACTGTTTGCCCGTGTATTATTGCGGTTGAAGCTGAAGTAGTTGTGTTGTCCAGCCAGTTATAGTTAATAGGAATTGGTATAGTTAGTTAGGAATTGGGAGCTGTCCCCTTAAGAGAATGCATCATGGTAAATGTAGTTAAGGTATCATGGGAAATGTAGTTCATGTCATGTGGCCAGATCTGTAATCCTGATTGGTCACTGAATTGACCCTTGGTGAGTTGAGGAAGGTTTCTTCACTCTTGCTCGGACCCCAGCCTCATGCTGACATCTCTCCTTTGGCTCTACTACTATGGGATGAAATAGGGGAAAGATTACTATCATTTTACACGATGATTTCAACTATGCAAAGAATTGGACATTAGATGCATCTCGACATAAGTAGTCGTTGACAGATAGAATGTTGTAGCAGACAATTTTGTGTACTAAGCTGAGATCAGACTATAGGCAGCGTAGTTCTAGATTGTCCAGGTCCAAAATTTCAAGCCTGGTAGCATAAGGTATTTATTAATTTAGCTAGTACAATCAGCTAATTGCTCAGAATGCTTGGATGCACCTTTGGAACAGACTCTGTTTTCCTTCATCCTCTCACCTAAAGATAATCCAGGTTTCTGGAAAGAAAGAAAGAAAGAAAGAAAGAAAGAAAGAAAGAAAGAAAGAAAGAAAGAAAGAAAGAAAGAAAGAAAGAAAGAAAGAAAGAAAGAAAGAAAGAAAGAAAGAAAGAAAGAAAAAGAAAGAAAGAACAATGTACACAGATTACATTGCTGGCTAACTCCCTGGAGATGTGATATGCACAAATGTACTTTGGCTGTCTGTTCAATATGACTACCTTTGAGTTCTATGTTTCAAATAAAAGCAAACATTTTTAAAAGCTCATGTACTTTTAACCGCTTGATTCTAAAGGGAACCAACCTCAGTAATCCCTAGAACTTCTCCAGTAATTAATTAATTTAATTACTATCATGAATCTTACATTCGTAAGATATTTGGGGATTGCAATTTTCAGAATCTTCAACCACCACAGGAAGGCTGGTCATATATACAATTCATCAGATACACACCCTTTTTGCAAGATTAGCTTTTCCCAACCTGCCATTCTCCTGCATAGCTGGGCAATACAATACATATAGACTTCCAATAAACTGGCAGTCTTAACCCATCTAGAGTTGAGGAAAACAATGCAGGTTCACTGGAGGTCTAGTATTTATATAAGAAAAGCATCCTCATTTCATTATCTCAGCCTTTCTCTACTGCAGTGGTCCCCAGCCTCTCTGGCTCCACAGATCAGAAAAGAGCAGTTGTGGTGGTGATGGTAGCAGGAGGAGAGGATGATTTTGTGTGTGCAATCTAGTACAAACAAATCTTTGCATGCTCATCTGCCACTTGTGTGGCCTAGTTCCCAACAGACCATGGACCAGTATCGGCCCATGGTCCACAGGTTGGGAATGTTCTATTGACACTCTCCAGACATAATAGTATATTATATTCCTTCTCACCATTTCCAGTCACTTCAATTTTCCCTCTCCGTGGAAAATCTAAGTTTTATTCCAATGTATTTGGAAGCCTAAAATAACATAACCTTTCTCTTAACTCTATACAAGTTATTGTCATGACTCTATAGAGCTCTTATTCCTTCAATTAAATCTCTCTCACTCTCTTACACACACACACACACACACACACACACACCCCACAGCTTTCTTCCTGAAGAAGCTATTTCAACTCCCTGCTGACTTTAGAATTTAGAACTTCCCATATTTAGAGACATGTAGATCTGCCTTGGTTCAAAAGTGATACTCTTGTTATATTTAATAAGGACCATGGCTTATTTAAAGAAAAGAAAATACAGATGCTCTTTTAAAATGCTACAGAAAATTATAAGGCATCAACCACACTTCTATCTGGAATAAGAGGAATTCTATCTCTTGTGATGCTGAAGTATCTTTACAGGCGGGATGGGTGGCAAGCAATTCTGATAAATAATAATAAATTATTATTATTTATTTGTGCTGTAATAAATAATAACTATTTATTTATACTGCTAATAAATAATGTTTAAAAAAATATTGCCACAACAAAATATCAAAATTCTTATATTTTTGAGATAGCATGGGAAAGGCACATAATATCAGTCCCAAGAGTTTAAAATCTGGCCGACAAAACTCTGAAGTAACCAAATATAGAATTTGCTGTTTGAATTCAGCATTAAAAAAAGGAGACTGCATGTAAGACAAGACCACAAATAAGCTGAGCAATTGATCCCAAAATTTCCCAAAAAATCTTTGAGACACCTGCCCACCAAGCTGCCAGCTAATGCAATCACCGACAATTATACATCCAGTGAAAACTATAAATGAACTTTCTCATAACCAAGAATAGTCAGGAATAACTATTTCCTGTGATTTATATAATATTTTATCAATTTGGCATCCTATAACTGGGTTGAGGGTGTAATTCATATAATTTTTAGAAACTAGGCATTCTGGGAGTTGCTGTCCAGCCCACATATTGAATTCAAGGTTAAAGCAGGTCACGTTAAAGTACAAAGAATGTTAAATCGTTACTGATTTCAGATTGAAAAAAATGAGGTAAAAACAATAGGAATGTTCTAGGTTTGAGTCTATTTTGAAAGCCAAATATTAATTAGACTTTTGTTTTTATTATTTTATTTTATATTTTATTATTTATATTATTGTTTTATTTTATTTTTTATTATTTTATTTGTTTTATTTTATTTTTATTGTTTTAATTGGTTAGCATATGGTGTACATAGCCAGGAAAGTCTACCCTGCTTTCTACCAGATTAGTTCTGGCAGCCTAAGATTGCTATTCATTTTGTTCATGCATGTGTGCTCTCCACAGTATAGCCATGGGGGCCAAGCTAGATTTGCAACTGCTGGTTAACAGTGTTTGAAGGTGTTGGATCATCCAGGCTTTCTTCAACCGACCCTGCCTCGCATCTGGGCAGGACCTGCACTGGCTCCTGCTTCTGCACAGAATGCTACCATATGCAATTTTATGTGCTTTCAAACTGCTATGTGGAGCTAAGGGCAAATGATGGGAACTCACTCAAGAATGGATGCAATGAGTTAATGTAATATGAATACAAAACTGATTATGAAAGAAGGAATTTGAGGTGGTTTGTTATAGAGTCATACAGAACAAAGATCAAATTGCTCAAATTGCCAACTACAGGAAGGAAAAGTGAATAGATTGAGAGAAAAAGGAAATCCGAGAAAACAGCGGTTAGAGGGAATTTATTAGATTTTCAGAAGGAATGGTGGGAAGTTTATAGAAGAAAAGACAATGTATGAATCATTATACATGGTAGAAAAACAGATGATTTCAGGCACAGAAAGTATAATAAACAGTGTTGATATTAGATGAAATTAATTTACTTTTCTTTACTTGCATCTTATGTCTATTTTGTGATCAATGTTTCTTCAATTCTTTTTGCACTTTATATATTGCTTTCCCTCTATTTTTAATGATACTTACTCCAAAGGGGAACACATGATGAGTATATATGTATGTTTGTATATAATTCTCAGATAAAACCTATGATGCTTTATTACATAAGATCAGAATCTTCTCAGAAATGGGAATATGCATTAATACTATTTATTTCACTCAGCTTCCTTGAGTAACTTTCTTTTGGATCCTCTGCAATTTCCAATATTGCTAGCCCACTAATGGCCATGATCTTAGCTGACTACAGAAGTGTTTTAAAAAATTATGGAATAAAAATTGTACCCATTTGTTTTAGAATAAATCTTAATGTTCTATAATTCCCATGCTTCTTCCTTCCAGTATAAAAAGATCTTGCACATCTATTTTAAAGAATTAAAAAAAATAACAGGGGGAAACTAATTTTTCTATAAAAATGATAATTTGTGAATCAGGTGGAAAGCAAATAATTAAAATGGATATGACTATGCACTCTTCAAAGAAGAAGGGAAAATTGGAGTGAACTAATCTTTGCTCAGGTTTACCATTTTTTTTAAAGTTAATATTTTTTTTAAAAAGTGATTGAGTAAGAAGTGCTCATCATGTCTTATCAAAATATGATGTGCCATGCACTGCCCAACAGAATTGCAATTCTGCATTTTGTATCGAATTTATTAACCATTTTATTTGTAATACTTATTGCTGACTTGCAACAACAATGGTGGTACCAGCAAGATGAGAGAACTGCATTTAACCAGTATTGCTGACTTGGTATCTTTCTTACAGTTTTGGCAAAGGAGAAATTTGTGTAGAAAAAGCTGTATCTACATCTCTCATTGTTCCAGAGACTTTTTTCAAATATATTAAAATGATAAAATAAATTTTATTTTAATTAATTTTATTACATTTCATTTTATTTAAATAATTAAATTATAATTACCCAGTAAACATACATACTTAAATATATATAATACATCTCATAATTGCATATAGATTTGGTAGAGTTTTCATTCATTTTGCATAGATTTAACCCATGATTATATCAAACTTCAAACTCAGTTTTTGTAAACAAGACAATAAGCAATAGTATAGATAAAATCTGATAAAAAATTTATGGGGTAAACCAGAGGTTTGAAAAGTGTAGACAGTTCTAGGGCTGGAGAAAGAATGAAAAATTAATAAGGGACAAGAGTTTGTGCAGATAAAAACTCCACATCAGCCAAAACCTGAGGGAGCATTGAACATCAACCATCAGAACACTTTTTCAAAGCATTGAATATTTCATGGCATTTTTGGGATCTCATCCTTTCTTCCTGCTCACTTTGGCACAAAGGTAACCTACTGTCCATTTTTTAGAGCAGTGGTCGCCCACCAGTGGGCCGTGAGAAAACTTTGGTGGGCTGCAAAGAAATCTCACCCCCAGAGCACCCCTAAAGCAATTAATCCAGGCTGTGCAGAAACACAAGGATGTGCTGCCCAAATGGCCCACAGGAACCCTCCCCACTCACTCACTCCTTACCTGGTAAATTTGCCTGCTAAATTTCTATTTTTCCTTTTTCCAACCATCATCTATTCTGCTGTGCCAGGAGATTTAGATTATCTAGGAAGCAGGAAATGGTTGGATTTCTTGATTTCTAGCTAGTCTTTAGATCTTTGGCTCAGCACAGCCGAACCTCCCTTAGGACTGAAAGTTTGCTTGCAAGCAAATTCAGTGCAGACTCACGGCAAGCAAATTTGAGAGACTGAGCTAGCCGATGGCAGATAGATAGATCATTGAATGATTCTNTGTGAGCAACTCAATCTGCCTGCCTGCTTTGTCCGATTTTGGGTAACAGTTGCTCTTTTTTTTTATAAAAAATCCAATATTTATATATTTATAATATTTACATACAAACCATGCCCAGCCAGTCACATGACCACCAAGCCACACCCACAAATTAGGCCATGCCCACAGAACTGGTTAGTGGCCCCTGGGATCTAAAATTATGAGTTTGGTGGTCCCTGAGGTCCAAAAGGTTGGCGACCCCTGTTTTAGAGGATGTGGCCTCATGATACAACCTCTGTCTTATCCCCAGTTGCCTAGGAAGGTAACCTAAATTTGTCTTCAGCTATTCCAATTTCAGGTAGTGTTTTCCATCTTCTCCCAACACAATAATCGGCATACTAATGATCTACAAAGCTGAGTTCATAACCTTGGTCTTAATGCAGTCTGCATCTGGCATCTGCCAAGGACCTATTGGGTAAGTGAAGATGCTGCAGCCACAACTTTCAGTCACAGGCATGCCCTTCATGGCCATTGTGGGTTGGACTTCAGGAGAACCTGAACATCAGATTTGCACAGAAGCATCTGTCCTTCTAGTGCCTGACCTGCACTTTGCAATCTGCCTTTCGTTCTAATTCAGAGGTCTCCAAACTTGAAAACTTTAAGACTTGTGAACTTCAATTCCCAGAATTTTGGGAGTTGAAGTCAGTAAGTTTTAAAATTGCCAAGTTTGGGGAGCCCAGTTCTAATCTGTTTATTATTATTTGCCTATTCAATTTTTAACCTGCCTTTATTACTTTATAAGTAACCCAAGGTGGCAAACATACCTAATGTTCCTTCTTTCTATTTTCCCCATAATAATCATATGAGGTGGCTTGGACTGAGAGGGAGTGACTGGCCCAAGTGATTGCTGCTTTGTCTTAATGTTTTCCTGAAGTTGACTTTAAAAAATTAGAGCAATATTGTTCTTGCTTCTTTTCTTCTTTTAGTTTTGGACTAACATCCAAGCTGAACGCAAGAACAATCTATGCTGGTTAAAGGGAAAACATATGAAGTAAATGGGAGAAGTTAAGCTTGAGAACCATTGGCTTAAACAAATATAAATGAGCTCATTCTCACTAATCTTTTAATTACTGAAGTTGTACAGATAAGTGCTTGTTTACTAACCGCAACTGGGATTGGAAACTTGGTTCTTACGTGAAGGCGTCCTGAGGGAAACTGCACTTGGGCTCGTGATCTTACTTCAGCTTTACTTTGCTTTACCCTAAAGACCTGCAAAGGTCATAAATATGAGAATGAGTCATAAAAGTACTTTTCTGTTACCATCATAACTGTGAGTGAGCAATTCCTCACTTGAAAAATACCACATAATCTACTCATAACTATTCTATACTTTTAGATGACACCCGTAAGTATTTTGTGCATAACACGTTTTTCAGAAGCTAAACCAACCCATTGGTTTTGCTGTTGTGCAATCTTTTCTGCCAAACATTTTGTTAAAATAGGGTCCACTTGTGAGTCAAATTTATTGGCAAACCAATGCCTGTGGTTGAGGAGCCATCTTAGTTCTGCACTTCCATAGATGCACACACTGCGAAGATGTATACCAGTGCAGGGAGGATAGAGGGAGTTCTCATGGTAGTTCCATTTAACTAAACGGGTTTTGCTCTGAAGATCTGTGATATCTTCAGCTTCTCTTGAAATCTGTCCAGGTACTCCAGGCATACGAACAAGAGTTGCCCAGAAATGTTCATCTGGTGAATAAGTATCCTTTGACCATTCCAAAAAATCTTGAACATGGGAATTGCCAAGAATATATTGTACAAAAGCTCGACATAAAACAAAGTACGCACTGCCTACAAAAATTTCAATATTGTGTGGAGGTGGACTCTTTGAAATACTAGTTTTCTCAAGCATCTTCACAAAAACATGATACTTTTTTTGAAATTCATAGTGATGGGTAAATCTTTCTTTTTTACTACTGCTTGGTCTTATAGTCTCCAACATGTTACCTCCATTAAGTCTCTTAAGTTCATATACCAGTTCAAAGTTTGACACCAGGGGAAAATCTTGGCCACACAAATTAATTACATACTTCCATGGAACTGCAGATTTCAATAAATCAGATAGACAATTCAAGTCTGCCTGCAGCCTTGAAATATGGGCATACTCAACCACTTCCAATTTGGATGCAATGAATATATTAGAGAAACATTTGGCCAGATTCTCCAAAGCCTGTTTGAAAGTGTCAGAAGACTTTTGATCATAATGAATACAGTAGACATTCTGACTACTATAAATTGTATGAATGAGCCGCTCGACCATGATGGCATCTTTGTGAACAACCAGCGAATAAGCTAAAGGGAATTCTTCCTCTTCTGGAGAAACAGCCTTTAGGTGATATTCTCTAATTGTTCGGTATTCCTGGCAGTTAGTGGTCATTGCTATAACATCTTCATCTTCTAAATCAATGATCTTTTTTCTCTTTATCTCTAAAACCTTTCCAATTTCCATGGGATCTTGATCATAGATGAAAGAACAATTAATACTATATTGGTCATTTTTTTTAACATGGCTGTACTTGTTTTTCACAAATGATGAAGTACTTAAAAATGGTTCTACAAAGTACGTATCTTTATGAAAGAATAAAATCCAATCAGCTTTGAGCAGCAAGAGCAGCACAACTGTTAAAACCAGTATTAAAATATGCCATCGTATTGGACAAAAATTGAAGCATTTGAGTTTCTTCATTCTGTGAAAAAAAAAAGTCAAAAACTAATTAAAGACCATTCAATATGTTTATAAATGATACAAGAGTTAGCAATATAACTATTTCAGTGATAACATAAATGCATTTCCTTGTATTTCTCTCCTACAAATGCCAGCAAAATCCCTTAAAATGATTTAATAAAAGTTTGTTTTCTTGATTCAAAATTTTCTGCAGTCTTACCTCAGGAATGGATAATCTATGGTGGGTCATCTATGATCTCCTTGGCCAACTTCTTTCACTTGCTTTCTTGCCATAATTTCTCTAAGAATTGCTGATCAGAACTGCCTTTTCTCCATTCCGTTCAGCAGAAGTGGCTTTTCTTCTTCCCTATCAGAAGATGCCTCATTTGCTCCTGCAAGAGTGAAAAAAGACTTCAGCATGCCTGTACTATAGAATACAAAGTTTAATAAAATCAGTTTTGGAAGAAACTCTCCCAAAATATTACAGAAAATACTGTTAGATGGATAGTCAAGAGACCCAGTTTGGTCCAGTGGTTAAGGCACCAGATTGGAAAGTAGGAGACTGTGAGTTTAAGTCCTGCTTTAGCTATGGAAGCCATTGGGGGGACCTTGGGCCAGTCACTCTCTCTCAGTCCAACTTACCTCACAAGTTTGTTGTTGGAGAAATGGGAAGAGGAAAGTGTGCTTGATATGCTCACTAGCTTGAGTTATTTGTAAAAATAATAAAGGCAGGATACAAAATAAATAAAATAAAAATAAGGAGTGTGGTATTCACTTTATGATGATTACTAGGATCTTGTTGACACAAGCTTTTCATTCCCAGATTTTCATTCTGTCCTGTCCATCAATGGGGATGGAACCTCCTGAAACCTGTCAGTGACACTGATGTTATTGTGAGACAGAGAATAGCAATAGCACTTTGGCATATACCACTCCATAGTGCTTTACAGAACTTTCTGGTTTACAAATATTAGCATATTGCCCCCAACAATCTGGGTCCTCATTTTATCTTGGAAAGATGGAAGGTGGAGTCAACTTTGAGGCAGTCAGCATCAAACTCCAGCCTATGGGCAGAATTTGCCTGCAATACTACATTTCACTGCTTCTGTGCCACAACTATGCCACCATGGCTCAAGAGAGGATGAAAGCCTTTTCGTGGTTTGCAAGGCTTTGGCAGCAGCAGGAATCCGCAATTGTGCGCAGTTTCTGCTGCGCTCGCTGCTGGAGTGCCCCCAATCCAGCTGGATTTGGGGGCTATAGTTACCCCGTAGAGGTAAGAAGATAGGGAGATCCAGCAGAGGTCTGGGGGAATCGCAAACCCCCTCCTAAAAGCTTAACTCCTTTCTGAAAGCGGTGGAGTGGCGCGCTCAGCAAGGCCGCCACAAAGAAGCTTTTATCCGGATAAAGAAATGTGTAGCGAGGAAGCTGAGAAGTGAAAGTTTTTGGCTAACCTGGGGGGATAATTAAGTAACATTTTATCAATACCCTGGACTTAGTTCATTATAGCATACATTTCACGATGATAGTCGGAAAAAGCGCAGCGAATGAAAGAAAAAGGGAAAGTTTGCTTTTTCTCACTCTCCTTCCTTACGATGTAGCAAATGAAATGGAGAAATCGGAAAAAGCCAGTTTTGGCATCAGCAGGTAACCCTGAAAATTAAAGCCAAGGGGACAATAAAGTATTTCTGAGCATTGGCGGAAAAAACCCTCTTTTTTTGCTATAAGTGGGAAGGGAGCAGGAAAAGAATTAATATTAAGATTTTGTTCAAGGGAAGGGGCTTGCCCCCTTGAATTTATAAGATCAGAGCTAATTGTAAGAAGACTTTTCTAAAAGATATATTTTAATTGGAGCTTTTGTAAACTAACTATAACCCCAGGAAGAGAAGAGTATTAAAAGAAGAAAGTACTAAATGCAACAGTCTGTGTGTATTTGGATTGTTTGGTGACTTGGACTTTTTGGAAATCAATTATTTGAAAAAACTAAAAACATTTGGTTTGTATAAAAAAACTTTCACAATGGCAACTACTTGTTGATGAACTGAAAATTGAATTTTAAAAAGCTAAAAGAAGAGGAAACAAGAAGGGAAGGGCTCTTCTGTTTCCATTTTTTAGATAATGGCAATTTCTACCTACCAGAAAACTACAAGGAATAAGAAACTGGATGAAGAAAAAGCCATCTTTAATGAACGAACAAACTTAGCTGGGAAGAAAGCGGAAAGAGGGGAAAGAGAATGGAGAATTTTAAGATAAAAAAGGCAACCAAAAAACGGGAAAGAATAAGGTGAAAAATCGATAACAATGTCAGAAAAGCAACAGAAAATGGATAGAGAAGAAGGTGGAGATTAAAGAAGTGTGAGATGAGAGACAAGGGGGTAATAAAGGCGAAGGATTGGAGAAAGAAAGGAAGGAAAAGGGAAAGAAGTTTACAAAGCGTTTAAAACAAGATGTAAAGAAACAAGTTTATCAGAGATAGTGAGTAAAAATAGATTAAAAAGCAGATTTTGGCAAAGTACATAAGATTGTATTGTTGTATTTATATTTGAAATAAATGTTACAAACTGGATTTAATAATAGAGCTAATTTGCATTGAATTATTGTTTTAATTATATTTATAAATTATTACTCTTTTTATTTATAACATAGTTATGTAGCTTTGAATGTTACTAAACAGAATCAGGAATGAAAGTATATATTATTTTAAGTTTTAAATTTAGCGGGAAAGATTTAAAGGCGGTCATACTTCAATCCAGTGATTACAGAGAGAAATTTTGTATTAATGAGAAAATATGATAGGAAAATTGAAATAGAACAGACAACAAGATAGACGCATAATGATTTAAATTGAGTGAAATCAAAAAATAGAATTAAGAGAGCAAAGAGGAGAAGCTAATATAGAAAATGTAGAATGGTAAATTAAAATTATGAAATGGGATAAAAAGTGAGCATGAATTCGAATTTATGTCTGTACAAAAAGATGTAACCCGGGAATAAGCCGCTTTCCAAAAAGAAGTTTTATGTTTTTATGTTTTCTGTTTTGTTTGTGTATGTTTGTTTATTGAAAATCAATAAATTTTTTGTTAAAAAAAAAGAGAGAGGATGAAAGCAAGAGAATAAATAATCACAAATGAAAGTGAATAGGCATGTCCAAGGATAACATTGCAGGATCCAATCTCCTGGTGACTGAACCAGATTGAATCCTGCAGAATAAACAGTGTAAATTGCACTTTGTAATGACCCATAACTCCCATTGTTCCTCCCGACTGGCCATGCTGCTAGAGATAGTAAATTGCAGTCTAAAATGTCTCAAATGTTGCATTAGATTGGGGAAGGATGGTTTAAAAAATTATCTTTCTCTTTACTTGTGATCTGCTAGTCACAATAAACATTTAACTTTGTTTATTGTTTTGGGGAAAAAAATGCAAACCGTATTATGACATAAACACAGTGCCTGATTGTGAGTTAAATGTATCACTCTGAGACACATCTAGGTACCATGGCAATGTTGGGAAAAAAAACCCATTCTGGAATAAGACAATTGCAACTAGAAAACATTATTACCTTTACATCAGTTATAGTTTTGAATGATTAACATATAGGCAGTCCTTGATTTGTGAGACAGTTATTAAGTGAGTTTTGCCCAGATTTTATGACCTTTCTTGGTACAGTTGTTAAGTGAATCATTGAAGTTGTTAAATTAATAACATGGTTGTTAAGTGAATCTGGCTTCCCAATTGAGCTTGCTTCTCAGAAGGTTGCAAAAGGAGATTGTATGACTCCAGGACATTGCAACTATCATAAACATGAACCAGTTGCCAAGCATCTGAATTTTGGATCTTGTGACCATGAGGATGCTGCAATGGTCATAAAGTGTGCAAAACGGTCAAAAGCCACTTCTTTCAATACCTTTGTAATTTTGATTAGTCACTAAACAAATAGTTGTAAGTCAAGGACTACTATATTCTAGTATGCATATTTATTTATTTGTTTGTTTGTTTGTTTATTTATTTATCACATTTCTTAATCACCCAACTCTCTCAAACAGGGACTCTGGGCAGTGTAGAATATAATCCAGAATTATTCTAGTATCACCTCTATTTTATTTTAACAAGGTGCCTTGTTTCTTATGAAAAAGGCTGAGGAAGAATAAAACTGCCTAATACAAAGATGCTTGTAGAATAATGGCTAAGTATGAATTAATCTAAAATTGTGTTAATGCATTCTCTTCATTTTCTGAAAATCCATCACTTTACATGTAGGCTATAACATTTGTACAAAAGATTATATTATCCACTTGTAATCCCAAGAAAGCTTTTATATTTAACCAACAGAGCCTGTACAGGAATTGCAATGTTTTGTTTTCAGAAAAGAAAACTTTTTAAAAGCATGGGAAAATAACCATATTAAACATGGTTAAATTAATTTCCCCCAGTTTCTCATGTCAGGCATATCACTTAAAGGACAAGTGTAGATTTCAATGTGAAAAATATTACATACTGCAATTGAAAAGAGTTGCGGCAAACTTGTCCCAATTATATTGCATTTAGAAACAACTTTATAAAAAAAAAAGGGGGGNAAAAAAAAAAAAAGGGGGGGGGGAATAACCACCATGTGCACATAGCAAAATTCAATCTAATATTCTCCCTCTACTATATTAAGTGCCTGTGCAAATGTTATCAGTAAGGAAGCCCAAACAACAGAGCAGATCCTCTCTAATTTGTTGAAAAAGACCCTTCAAAAACACACTGTCAGCAGAGGATACACATACATGGGAATTGGCAGTATAATGGCTTGTTCAGCAATGTTCAGAAAGGATTGTTCAGTCTTTATTCAAAATCTGCAACAAGCTGAGAACTTTGATTCAGATATACTGATGAATGAATAAAAAGTAAACCAATGTTTGACTGATTCTGAAATAAATGTTGAATACAGTCATGTGTTCATAATGAAAACAAAGCAAAATGAGGTTACCTCTTTCTTTAAAGTACAAAAAAGCTGGATTTAACTGTGAGGTAGAGTATTTTAACCTTAAGGCTAGGTCACACTGGCCGACGGATGTAAAACGTATGCAAAAAGTACACAGTGGACGAGCAAATTTTCCATCCGTTGTTATCCGCTCTCAAAAGTGTCCCAAATTTGCATAAACAGAGCGGACAACACCGGAAAGGAACGGACGTGGGGAGGATGTAGCGGGGATGTAAAGCTG